>CAXIWQ010000341.1:0-124693 GCA_964036275.1 Litoditis marina | reverse complement strand
AAAAACCTAATACGACTATCTATTATGTGGCGCACAGCCACAAATTACGAATTAACGCGGTTATCGTCTCTTTGGCTTGCAGTTACAGAGAAAAGTTCATACGGCTATCAAATCTGTTGCTCCCAGCTACAAAAACCTAATACGACAATCTATTCTGTGGCGCACAGCCATAAAATACAAAATAACGCGGTTATTGACTCTTTGGCTTGCAGTTACAGAGAAAAGTTTATACGGCTATCAAGTCTGTTGCTCCCAACTACAAAAACCTAATACGACTTTATATTCTGTGGCGCACAACCACAAAAGACAAATTAACGCGGTTATTGACTCTTTGCCTTGCAGCTACAGAAAAAAGTTTATACGGCTATCAAGTCTGTTGCTCCCAGCTACAAAAACCTAATACGATTATCTATTCTGTGGCGCACAGCCACGAAATACGAATTAACGCGGTTATTGACTCTTTACCGTGCAGCTATAGAAAAAAGTTTATACGGCTATCGAGTATGTTGCTCCCAGCTACAAAAACCTAATACGACAATCTATTCTGTGGCGCACAGCCACAAAATACGAATTAACGCGGTTATCGACTCTTTGCCTTGCAACTACAGAGAACAGTTCATACGGCTATCAAGTCTGTTGCTCCCAGATACAAAAACCTAATACGACAATCTATTTTGTGGCGCACATCCACCAAATACGAATTAACGCGGTTATTGACTCTTTGCCTTGCACCTACAAAAAAAAATCATACGGCTATCAAGTCTGTTGCTCCCAACTACAAAAACCTAATACGACTTTATATTCTGTGGCGCACAACCACAAAAGACAAATTAACGCGGTTATCGACTCTTCGGCTTGCAGTTACAGAGAAAAGTTTATACGGCTATCAAGTCTGTTGCTCCCAACTACAAAAACCTAATACAACTATCTTTTCTGTGACACACAGCCACAAAATACGAATTAACGCGGTTATTGACTCTTTGCCTTGCAGCTACAGAAAAAAGTTTATACGGCTATCAAGTATGTTGCTCCCAGCTAGAAAAACCTAATACGACTTTATGTTCTGTGGCGCACAGCCACAAAAGACAAATTAACGCGGTTATTGACTCTTTGCCTTGCAGCTACAAAAAAAAGTTCATACGGCTATCAAGTATGTTGCTCCCAGCTCGAAAAACCCAATACAACTATCTTTTCTGTGGCACACAGCCACAAATTACGAATTAACGCGGTTATCGACTCTTTGCCTTGCAGCTACAGAAAAAAAGTTTATACGGCTATCAAGTCTGTTGCTCCTGGCTACAAAAACCTAATACGACTTTATGTTCTGTGGCGCACAGCCACAAAAGACAAATTAACGCGGTTATTACCTCTTTGCCTTGCAGCTACAGAAAAAAGTTCATACGGCTATCAAGTCTGTTGCTCCCAGCTACGAAAACCTAATACGACTTTATATTCTGTGGCGCACAGCCACAAAAGACAAATTAACGCGGTTATTGACTCTTTGCCTTGCAGCTACAAAAAAAAGTTCATACGGCTATCAAGTATGTTGCTCCCAGCTCGAAAAACCCAATACAACTATCTTTTCTGTGGCGCACAGCCACAAAACACGAAATATCGCGGTTATCGACTTGTTGGCTTGCAGCTACAGAGAAAAGTTCATACGGCTATCAAGTCTGTTGCTCCCAGCTACAAAAACCTGATACGACAATCTATTCTGTGGCGCACAGCCACAAAAGACAAATTAACGCGGTTATTACCTCTTTGCCTTGCAGCTACAGAAAAAAGTTCATACGGCTATCAAGTCTGTTGCTCCCAGCTACGAAAACCTAATACGACTTTATATTCTGTGGCGCACAGCCACAAAAGACAAATTAACGCGGTTATTGACTCTTTGCCGTGCAGCTACAGGAAAAAGGTTATACGGCTATCAAGTATGTTGCTCCCAGCTACAAAAACCTAATACGACTATCTATTCTGTGGCGCACAGCCACAAAATACGAATTGACGCGGTTATCGACTCTTTGCCTCGCAGTTACAGAGAATATTTCATACGGCTATCAAATCTGTTGCTCCCAGCTACAAAAACCTAATACGACAATCTATTCTGTGGCGCACAGCCACAAAAGACAAATTAACGCGGTTATTGACTCTTTGCCTTGCAGCTACAGAAAAAAATCATACGGCTATCAAGTCTGTTGCTCCCAGCTACGAAAACCTAATACGACTTTATATTTTGTGGCGCACAGCCACAAAACACGAAATATCGCGGTTATCGACTTGTTGGCTTGCAGCTACAGAGAAAAGTTCATACGGCTATCAAGTCTGTTGCTCCCAGCTACAAAAACCTGATACGACAATCTATTCTGTGGCGCACAGCCACAAAAGACAAATTAACGCGGTTATTACCTCTTTGCCTTGCAGCTACAGAAAAAAGTTCATACGGCTATCAAGTCAGTTGCTCCCAGCTACGAAAACCTAATACGACTTTATATTCTGTGGCGCACAGCCACAAAAGACAAATTAACGCGGTTATTGACTCTTTGCCTTGCAGCTACAGAAAAAAATCATACGGCTATCAAGTCTGTTGCTCCCAGCTACGAAAACCTAATACGACTTTATATTCTGTGGCGCACAGCCACAAAACACGAAATATCGCGGTTATCGACTTGTTGGCTTGCAGCTACAGAGAAAAGTTCATACGGCTATCAAGTCTGTTGCTCCCAGCTACAAAAACCTGAAACGACAATCTATTCTGTGGCGCACAGCCACAAAAGACAAATTAACGCGGTTATTACCTCTTTGCCTTGCAGCTACAGAAAAAAGTTCATACGGCTATCAAGTCTGTTGCTCCCAGCTACGAAAACCTAATACGACTTTATATTCTGTGGCGCACAGCCACAAAAGACAAATTAACGCGGTTATTGACTCTTTGCCGTGCAGCTACAGGAAAAAGGTTATACGGCTATCAAGTATGTTGCTCCCAGCTACAAAAACCTAATACGACTATCTATTCTGTGGCGCACAGCCACAAAATACAAATTGACGCGGTTATCGACTCTTTGCCTTGCAGCTACAGAGAATATTTCATACGGCTATCAAATATGTTGCTCCCAGCTACAAAAACCTAATACGACAATCTATTCTGTGGCGCACAGCCACAAAAACAAATTATCGCGGTTATCGACTTGTTGGCTTGCAGCTACAGAGAAAAGTTCATACGGCTATCAAGTCTGTTGCTCCCAGCTACAAAAACCTAATACGACAATCTATTCTGTGGCGCACAGCCACAAAAGACAAATTAACGCGGTTATTACCTCTTTGCCTTGCAGCTACAGAAAAAAGTTCATACGGCTATCAAGTCTGTTGCTCCCAGCTACGAAAACCTAATACGACTTTATATTCTGTGGCGCACAGCCACAAAAGACAAATTAACGCGGTTATTGACTCTTTGCCGTGCAGCTACAGGAAAAAGGTTATACGGCTATCAAGTATGTTGCTCCCAGCTACAAAAACCTAATACGACTATCTATTCTGTGGCGCACAGCCACAAAATACAAATTGACGCGGTTATCGACTCTTTGCCTTGCAGCTACAGAGAATATTTCATACGGCTATCAAATATGTTGCTCCCAGCTACAAAAACCTAATACGACAATCTATTCTGTGGCGCACAGCCACAAAAACAAATTATCGCGGTTATCGACTTGTTGGCTTGCAGCTACAGAGAAAAGTTCATACGGCTATCAAGTCTGTTGCTCCCAGCTACAAAAACCTAATACGACTATATATTCTGTGGCGCACAGCCACAAAAGACGAATTAACGCGGTTATTGACTCTTTGCCTCGCAGTTACAGAGAATATTTCATACGGCTATCAAATCTGTTGCTCCCAGATACAAACACCTAATACGACAATCTATTCTGTGGCGCACAGCCACAAAATACGAATTAACGCGGTTATCGACTTTTTGGCTTGCAGTTAAAGAGAAAAGTTCATACGGCTATCAAATCTGTTGCTCCCAGATACAAACACCTAATACGACAATCTATTCTGTGGCGCACAGCCACAAAATACGAATTAACGCGGTTATCGACTTTTTGGCTTGCAGTTACAGAGAAAAGTTTATGCGGCTATCAAGTCTGTTGCTCCCAGCTACAAAAACCTAATACGACTTCATATTCTGTGGCGCACAGCCACAAAAGACAAATTAACGCGGTTATTGACTCTTTGCCGTAAAGCTACAAAAAAAAGTTTATACGGCTATCAAGTATGTTGCTCCCAGCTACAAAGACCTAACACGACTATATATTCTGTGGCGCACAGCCACAAAAGACGACTTAACGCGGTTATTGACTCTTTGCCTTGCAGCTACAGAAAAAAGTTCATACGGCTATCAAGTCTGTTGCTCCCAGATACAAAAACCTAAGACGACTGTATATTCTGTGGCGCACAGCCACAAAAGACGACTTAACGCGGTTATTGACTCTTTGCCTTGCAGCTACGGAAAAAAGTTCATACGGCTATCAAGTCTGTTGCTCCCAGCTACAAAAACCTAATACGACAATCTATTTTGTGGCGCACATCCACCAAATACAAATTAACGCGGTTATTGACTCTTTGCCTTGCACCTACAGAAAAAAAATCATACGGCTATCAAGTCTGTTGCTCCCAACTACGAAAACCTAATACGACTTTATATTCTGTGGCGCACAACCACAAAAGACAAATTAACGCGGTTATTGACTCTTTGCCTTGCAGCTACAGAAAAAAGTTTATACGGCTATCAAGTCTGTTGCTCCCAGCTACAAAAACCTAATACGATTATCTATTCTGTGGCGCACAGCCACGAAATACGAATTAACGCGGTTATCGACTCTTCGGCTTGCAGTTACAGAAAAAAAACTCATACGGCAATCAAGTCTGTTGCTCCCAACTACAAAAACCTTATACGACTTTATATTCTGTGGCGCACAGCCACAAAAGACAAATTAACGCGGTTATCGTCTCTTTGGCTTGCAGTTACAGAGAAAAGTTCATACGGCTATCAAATCTGTTGCTCCCAGCTACAAAAACCTAATACGACAATCTATTCTGTGGCGCACAGCCATAAAATACAAAATAACGCGGTTATTGACTCTTTGGCTTGCAGTTACAGAGAAAAGTTTATAACGGCTATCAAGTCTGTTGCTCCCAACTACAAAAACCTAATACGACTTTATATTCTGTGGCGCACAACCACAAAAGACAAATTAACGCGGTTATTGACTCTTTGCCTTGCAGCTACAGAAAAAAGTTTATACGGCTATCAAGTCTGTTGCTCCCAGCTACAAAAACCTAATACGATTATCTATTCTGTGGCGCACAGCCACGAAATACGAATTAACGCGGTTATTGACTCTTTACCGTGCAGCTATAGAAAAAAGTTTATACGGCTATCGAGTATGTTGCTCCCAGCTACAAAAACCTAATACGACAATCTATTCTGTGGCGCACAGCCACAAAATACGAATTAACGCGGTTATCGACTCTTTGCCTTGCAACTACAGAGAACAGTTCATACGGCTATCAAGTCTGTTGCTCCCAGATACAAAAACCTAATACGACAATCTATTTTGTGGCGCACATCCACCAAATACGAATTAACGCGGTTATTGACTCTTTGCCTTGCACCTACAAAAAAAATCATACGGCTATCAAGTCTGTTGCTCCCAACTACAAAAACCTAATACGACTTTATATTCTGTGGCGCACAACCACAAAAGACAAATTAACGCGGTTATCGACTCTTCGGCTTGCAGTTACAGAGAAAAGTTTATACGGCTATCAAGTCTGTTGCTCCCAACTACAAAAACCTAATACAACTATCTTTTCTGTGACACACAGCCACAAAATACGAATTAACGCGGTTATTGACTCTTTGCCTTGCAGCTACAGAAAAAAGTTTATACGGCTATCAAGTATGTTGCTCCCAGCTAGAAAAACCTAATACGACTTTATGTTCTGTGGCGCACAGCCACAAAAGACAAATTAACGCGGTTATTGACTCTTTGCCTTGCAGCTACAAAAAAAAGTTCATACGGCTATCAAGTATGTTGCTCCCAGCTCGAAAAACCCAATACAACTATCTTTTCTGTGGCACACAGCCACAAATTACGAATTAACGCGGTTATCGACTCTTTGCCTTGCAGCTACAGAAAAAAAGTTTATACGGCTATCAAGTCTGTTGCTCCTGGCTACAAAAACCTAATACGACTTTATGTTCTGTGGCGCACAGCCACAAAAGACAAATTAACGCGGTTATTGACTCTTTGCCTTGCAGCTACAAAAAAAAGTTCATACGGCTATCAAGTACGTTGCTCCCAGCTAGAAAAACCCAATACAACTATCTTTTCTGTGGCACACAGCCACAAAAGACGAATTAACGCGGTTATTGACTCTTTGCCTTGCAGCTACAGAAAAAAGTTTATACGGCTATCAAGTCTGTTGCTCCCAACTACAAAAACCTAATACGACTTACTATTCTGTGGCGCACAGCCACAAAAGACAAATTAACGCGGTTATTGACTCTTTACCGTGCAGCTACAGAAAAAGTTCATACGGCTATCAAGTCTGTTGCTCCCAGATACAAAAACCTAATACGACTATCTATTATGTGGCGCACAGCCACAAAATACGAATTAACGCGGTTATCGTCTCTTTGGCTTGCAGTTACAGAGAAAGGTTCATACGGCTATCAAATCTGTTGCTCCCAGCTACAAAAACCTAATACGACAATCTATTCTGTGGCGCACAGCCATAAAATACAAAATAACGCGGTTATTGACTCTTTGGCTTGCAGTTACAGAGAAAAGTTTATACGGCTATCAAGTCTGTTGCTCCCAGCTACAAAAACCTAATACGACTCCATATTCTGTGGCGCACAGCCACAAAAGACAAATTAACGCGGTTATTGACTCTTTGCCGTAAAGCTACAGAAAAAAGTTTATACGGCTATCAAGTATGTTGCTCCCAGCTACAAAGACCTAACACGACTATATATTTTGTGGCGCACAGCCACAAAAGACGACTTAACGCGGTTATTGACTCTTTGCATTGCAGCTACAGAAAAAAGTTCATACGGCTATCGAGTCTGTTGCTCCCAGATACAAAAACCTAAGACGACTATATATTCTGTGGCGCACAGCCACAAAATACGAATTAACGCGTTATTGACTCTTTGCCTTGCAGCTACAGAGAACAGTTCATACGGCTATCAAATCTGTTGCTCCCAGCTACAAAAACCTAATACGACAATCTATTTTGTGGCGCACATCCACCAAATACGAATTAACGCGGTTATTGACTCTTTGCCTTGCACCTACAAAAAAAAATCATACGGCTATCAAGTCTGTTGCTCCCAACTACAAAAACCTAATACGACTTTATATTCTGTGGCGCACAACCACAAAAAACAAATTAACGCGGTTATTGACTCTTTGCCTTGCAGCTACAGAAAAAAGTTTATACGGCTATCAAGTCTGTTGCTCCCAGCTACAAAAACCTAATACGATTATCTATTCTGTGACGCACAGCCACGAAATACGAATCAACGCGGTTATCGACTCTTCGGCTTGCAGTTACAGAAAAAAAAAACTCATACGGCAATCAAGTCTGTTGCTCCCAACTACAAAAACCTGATACGACTTTATATTCTGTGGCGCACAGCCACCAAAGACAGATTAACGCGGTTATTGACTCTTTGCCTTGCAGCTACAGAAAAAAGTTTATACGGCCATCAAATATGTTGCTCCCAGCTAGAAAAACCCAATACAACTATCTATTCTGTGGCGCACAGCCATAAAATACGAAATAACGCGGTTATTGACTCTTTGGCTTGCAGTTACAGAGAAAAGTTTATACGGCTATCAAGTCTGTTGCTCCCAGCTACAAAAACCTAATACGACTCCATATTCTTTGGCGCACAGCCACAAAAGACAAATTAACGCGGTTATTGACTCTTTGCCGTAAAGCTACAGAAAAAAGTTTATACGGCTATCAAGTATGTTGCTCCCAGCTACAAAGACCTAACACGACTATATATTTTGTGGCGCACAGCCACAAAAGACGACTTAACGCGGTTATTGACTCTTTGCCTTGCAGCTACAGAAAAAAGTTCATACGGCTATCAAGTCTGTTGCTCCCAGATACAAAAACCTAAGACGACTATATATTCTGTGGCGCACAGCCACAAAAGACGAATTAGGCTGTCTTCAGACTTTTTGTGCGATACAAGATACAGATACACGATTCATTTTCGAATTGTTTGTATCGTCTCATTTTGTATCCGTATTTCGGCGCCAACGTATCAGAAAAGTATGAACGTTCCAGGATACATTTTTCGATTTTGTTAGTTTCAAATTCAAAAGTAACTTTGAACAATTTTAAATTCTTCATTCCATAGATATTTATAGATATTCTTCAATTTGACGTCTATCTCATCGCACGCGATGCGCGCACGCGCCGCGACAAAATGTGAAAATGAATGAATTTCGATAAACTTTGGACATCGTGAAAAACAAAAACGCTGATGATCATTGTTACCGATCCCCATGCCATATACTCAATTTCACTCACGCGAAGCGCGTGCACGCGACGCGGCAGAAATATCAAAATGAGTCGATTCATATAAAATTGGGATGGGTGGGGTATTCGATCATGCTGGTTATGAATATATATCCGAAACTCGTAATACCTTCTTATCCGCGTGGCCAACCAATCCCAAAAATTTATCTCCATGCACAAAAGTTGAAATTTTTTGTCGCGTCGCGTGCTGCGCGCGCGCTTGATCCCAAGTTCGTACCAAGCTCACATCTGACTTCAGAATGATCAATTTCCTCAGGTTCCCAAGTTTTATTGAATTATACCGGTTTTTAAATTTTTGTCGCGGCGCGTTCACGCGTCGCGTGCGTGATATAAAATTGATATCCACATTCGCAATCTCCATGATCGATAATCACAGTTCACAAATTTGACCCAAATCTGCATATTTTCTCATTTTGACGCGTCGCGTGCGCGCGTCGCGCGCGAAAATGAAATTTTTTTGCGGATACCAATCTGTTTTGTGTGGGGGAACATTATATCAATTGGAAAAAATTCACAAAATCACTTTTATAATCAAAAAACCTAGATGTATCCACAATATGAGTGAAGTGTAGAATGCCGGCCGCAATCTTCAAAAAAAGTGTATCGTCGATTCAAAATGATGTATCTGACGCCGAGATACTTTAGAAAAAGTATGAACGCGAAAGATACATCGCGTGACGCATGTATCTGTCGCCGCTACAAAAATGCAATCGATACACATGATTAGAGCGCGCATGTATCGTGCATCTTGTATCGCACAAAAAGTCTGAAGACAGCCTTAACGCGTTATTGACTCTTTGCCTTGCAGCTACAGAGAACAGTTCATACGGCTATCAAATCTGTTGCTCCCAGCTACAAAAACCTGATACGACAATCTATTTTGTGGCGCACATCCACCAAATACGAATTAACGCGGTTATTGACTCTTTGCCTTGCACCTACAAAAAAAAATCATACGGCTATCAATTCTGTTGCTCCCAACTACAAAACCTAATACGACTTTATATTCTGTGGCGCACAACCACAAAAGACATATTAACGCGGTTATTGACTCTTTTCCTTGCAGCTACAGAAAAAAGTTTATACGGCTATCAAGTCTGTTGCTCTCAGCTACAAAAACCTAATACGATTATCTATTATGTGGCGCACAGCCACGAAATACGAATCAACGCGGTTATCGACTCTTCGGCTTGCAGTTACAGAAAAAAAACTCATACGGCAATCAAGTCTGTTGCTCCCAACTACAAAAACCTAATACGACTTTATATTCTGTGGCGCACAGCCACAAAAGACAGATTAACGCGGTTATTGACTCTTTGCCTTGCAGCTACAGAAAAAAGTTTATACGGCTATCAAGTATGTTGCTCCCAGCTAGAAAACCCAATACAACTATCTTTTCTGTGGCACACAGCCACAAAATACGAACTAACGCGGTTATTGACTATTTGCCTTGCAGCTACAAAAAAAAGTTTATACGGCTATCAAGTCTGTTGCTCCCAGCTACAAAAACCTAATACGACTTACTATTCTGTGGCGCACAGCCACAAAAGACAAATTAACGCGGTTATTGACTCTTTACCGTGCAGCTACAGAAAACAGTTTATACGGCTATCGAGTATGTTGCTCCCAGCTACAAAAACCTGATACGACAATCTATTCTGTGGCGCACAGCCACAAAATACGAATTAACGCGGTTATAGACTCTTTGGCTTGCAGTTACAGAGAAAAGTTCATACGGCTATCAAATCTGTTGCTCCCAGCTACAAAAACCTAATACGACAATCTATTCTGTGGCGCACAGCCATAACATACGAAATAACGCGGTTATTGACTCTTTGGCTTGCAGTTACAGAGAAAAATTTATACGGCTATCAAGTCTGTTGCTCCCAGCTACAAAAACCTAATACGACTCCATATTCTGTGGCGCACAGCCACAAAAGACAAATTAACGCGGTTATTGACTCTTTGCCGTAAAGCTACAAAATAAAAGTTTATACGGCTATCAAGTATGTTGCTCCCAGCTACAAAGACCTAACACGACTATATATTTAGTGGCGCACAGCCACAAAAAACGACTTAACGCGGTTATTGACTCTTTGCCTTGCAGCTAAAGAAAAAAGTTCATACGGCTATCAAGTCTGTTGCTCCCAGATACAAACACCTAAGACGACTATATATTCTGTGGCGCACAGCCACAAAAGACGAATTAACGCGTTATTGACTCTTTGCCTTGCAGCTACAGAGAACAGTTCATACGGCTATCAAGTCTGTTGCTCCCAGCTACAAAAAACCTAATACGACTATATATTCTGTGGCGCACAGCCACAAAAGACGAATTAACGCGGTTATTGACTCTTTGCCTCGCAGTTACAGATAACATTTCATACGGCTATCAAATCTGTTGCTCCCAGCTACAAAAACCTGATACGACAATCTATTCTGTGGCGCACAGCCACAAAGACGAATTAACGCGGTTATTGACATTTGGACTTGCAGCTACAAAAAAAATCATACGGCTATCAAGTCTGTTGCTTCCAACTACAGAAACATAATACGACAATCTATTCTGTGGCGCACAGCCACAAAACACGAAATATCGCGGTTATCGACTTGTTGGCTTGCAGCTACAGAGAAAAGTTCATACGGCTATCAAGTCTGTTGCTCCCAGCTACAAAAACCTGATACGACAATCTATTCTGTGGCGCACAGCCACAAAAGACAAATTAACGCGGTTATTACCTCTTTGCCTTGCAGCTACAGAAAAAAGTTCATACGGCTATCAAATCTGTTGCTCCCAGCTACAAAAACCTAATACGACAATCTATTCTGTGGCGCACAGCCACAAAATACAAATTATCGCGGTTATCGACTTGTTGGCTTGCAGCTACCGAGAAAAGTTCATACGGCTATCAAGTCTGTTGCTCCCAGCTACAAAAACCTAATACGACTATATATTCTGTGGCGCACAGCCACAAAAGACGAATTAACGGGGTTATTGACTCTTTGCCTCGCAGTTACAGAGAACATTTCATACGGCTATCAAATCTGTTGCTCCCAGCTACAAAAACCTAATACGACAATCTATTCTGTGGCGCACAGCCACAAAGACGAATTAACGCGGTTATTGACATTTTGACTTGCAGCCACAAAAACAAATCATACGGCTATCAAGTCTGTTGCTTCCAACTACAAAAACATAATACGACTTTATATTCTGTGGCGCACAGCCACAAAATACAAATTAACGCGGTTATTGACTCTTTGCCTTGCAGTTACAGAGAACATCTCATACGGCTATCAAATCTGTTGCTCCCAGCTACAAAAACCTAATACGACTTTATATTCTGTGGCGCACAGCCACAAAAGACAAATTAACGCGGTTAATTTGTCTTTGCCTTGCAGCTACAGAAAAAAAGTTTATACGGCTATCAAGTCTGTTGCTCCCAGCTACAAAAACCTAATACGACTTTATATTCTGTGGCGCACAGCCACAAAAGACAAATTAACGCGGTTATTGACTCTTTGGCGTGCAGCTACAGGAAAAAGGTTATATGGCTATCAAGTATGTTGTTCCCAGCTAGAAAAACCCAATACAACTATCTATTCTGTGGCACACAGCCACAAAATACGATATAACGCGGTTATCGACTCTTTGCCTTGCAGCTACAGAAAAAAGTTTATACGGCTATCAAGTCTGTTGCTCATGGCTACAAAAACCTAATACGACTTTATATCCTGTGGCGCACAGCCACAAGAGAGAAATTAACGTGGTTATTACCTCTTTGCCTTGCAGCTACAGAAAAAAGTTCATACGGCTATCAAGTCTGTTGCTCCCAGCTACAAAAACCTGATACGACAATCTATTCTGTGGCGCACAGCCACAAAGACGAATTAACGCGGTTATTGACATTTTGACTTGCAGCTACAAAAAAAAATCATACGGCTATCAAGTCTGTTGCTTCCAACTACAAAAACATAATACGACTTTATATTCTGTGGCGCACAGCCACAAAATACAAATTAACGCGGTTATTGACTCTTTGCCTTGCAGTTACAGAGAACATTTCATACGGCTATCAAATCTGTTGCTCCCAGCTACAAAAACCTAATACGACTTTATATTCTGTGGCGCACAGCCACAAAAGACAAATTAACGCGGTTATTACCTCTTTGCCTTGCAGCTACAGAAAAAAAGTTTATACGGCTATCAAGTCTGTTGCTCCCAGCTACAAAAACCTAATACGACTTTATATTCTGTGGCGCACAGCCACAAAAGACAAATTAACGCGGTTATTGACTCTTTGCCGTGCAGCTACAGAAAAAAGTTTATATGGCTATCAAGTATGTTGCTCCCAGCTAGAAAAACCCAATACAACTATCTATTCTGTGGCACACAGCCACAAAATACGATACAACGCGGTTATCGACTCTTTGCCTTGCAGCTACAGAAAAAAGTTTATACGGCTATCAAGTCTGTTGCTCATGGCTACAAAAACCTAATACGACTTTATATCATGTGGAGCACAGCCACAAAATACAAATTATCGCGGTTATCGACTTGTTGGCTTGCAGCTACCGAGAAAAGTTCATACGGCTATCAAGTCTGTTGCTCCCAGCTACAAAAACCTAATACGACTATATATTCTGTGGCGCACAGCCACAAAAGACGAATTAACGGGGTTATTGACTCTTTGCCTCGCAGTTACAGAGAACATTTCATACGGCTATCAAATCTGTTGCTCCCAGCTACAAAAACCTAATACGACAATCTATTCTGTGGCGCACAGCCACAAAGACGAATTAACGCGGTTATTGACATTTTGACTTGCAGCCACAAAAACAAATCATACGGCTATCAAGTCTGTTGCTTCCAACTACAAAAACATAATACGACTTTATATTCTGTGGCGCACAGCCACAAAATACAAATTAACGCGGTTATTGACTCTTTGCCTTGCAGTTACAGAGAACATCTCATACGGCTATCAAATCTGTTGCTCCCAGCTACAAAAACTAATACGACTTTATATTCTGTGGCGCACAGCCACAAAAGACAAATTAACGCGGTTAATTTGTCTTTGCCTTGCAGCTACAGAAAAAAGTTTATACGGCTATCAAGTCTGTTGCTCCCAGCTACAAAAACCTAATACGACTTTATATTCTGTGGCGCACAGCCACAAAAGACAAATTAACGCGGTTATTGACTCTTTGGCGTGCAGCTACAGAAAAAAGTTTATATGGCTATCAAGTATGTTGTTCCCAGCTAGAAAAACCCAATACAACTATCTATTCTGTGGCACACAGCCACAAAATACGATATAACGCGGTTATCGACTCTTTGCCTTGCAGCTACAGAAAAAAGTTTATACGGCTATCAAGTCTGTTGCTCATGGCTACAAAAACCTAATACGACTTTATATCCTGTGGCGCACAGCCACAAGAGACAAATTAACGTGGTTATTACCTCTTTGCCTTGCAGCTACAGAAAAAAGTTCATACGGCTATCAAGTCTGTTGCTCCCAGCTACAAAAACCTGATACGACAATCTATTCTGTGGCGCACAGCCACAAAGACGAATTAACGCGGTTATTGACATTTTGACTTGCAGCTACAAAAAAAAAATCATACGGCTATCAAGTCTGTTGCTTCCAACTACAAAAACATAATACGACTTTATATTCTGTGGCGCACAGCCACAAAATACAAATTAACGCGGTTATTGACTCTTTGCCTTGCAGTTACAGAGAACATTTCATACGGCTATCAAATCTGTTGCTCCCAGCTACAAAAACCTAATACGACTTTATATTCTGTGGCGCACAGCCACAAAAGACAAATTAACGCGGTTATTACCTCTTTGCCTTGCAGCTACAGAAAAAAAGTTTATACGGCTATCAAGTATGTTGCTCCCAGCTACAAAAACCTAATACGACTTTATATTCTGTGGCGCACAGCCACAAAAGACAAATTAACGCGGTTATTGACTCTTTGCCGTGCAGCTACAGAAAAAAGTTTATATGGCTATCAAGTATGTTGCTCCCAGCTAGAAAAAACCCAATACAACTATCTATTCTGTGGCACACAGCCACAAAATACGATACAACGCGGTTATCGACTCTTTGCCTTGCAGCTACAGAAAAAAGTTTATACGGCTATCAAGTTAGTTGCTCATGGCTACAAAAACCTAATACGACTTTATATCATGTGGAGCACAGCCACAAAAGACAAATTAACGCGGTTATTACCTCTTTGCCTTGCAGCTACAGAAAAAAAGTTCATACGGCTATCAAGTCTGTTGCTCCCAGCTACAAAAACCTGATACGACAATCTATTCTGTGGCGCACAGCCACAAAAGACAAATTAACGCGGTTATTACCTCTTTGCCTTGCAACTACAGAGAACAGTTCATACGGCTATCAAGTCTGTTGCTCCCAGATACAAAAACCTAATACGACAATCTATTTTGTGGCGCACATCCACCAAATACGAATTAACGCGGTTATTGACTCTTTGCCTTGCACCTACAAAAAAAAATCATACGGCTATCAAGTCTGTTGCTCCCAACTACAAAAACCTAATACGACTTTATATTCTGTGGCGCACAACCACAAAAGACAAATTAACGCGGTTATCGACTCTTCGGCTTGCAGTTACAGAGAAAAGTTTATACGGCTATCAAGTCTGTTGCTCCCAACTACAAAAACCTAATACAACTATCTTTTCTGTGACACACAGCCACAAAATACGAATTAACGCGGTTATTGACTCTTTGCCTTGCAGCTACAGAAAAAAGTTTATACGGCTATCAAGTATGTTGCTCCCAGCTAGAAAAACCTAATACGACTTTATGTTCTGTGGCGCACAGCCACAAAAGACAAATTAACGCGGTTATTGACTCTTTGCCTTGCAGCTACAAAAAAAAGTTCATACGGCTATCAAGTATGTTGCTCCCAGCTCGAAAAACCCAATACAACTATCTTTTCTGTGGCACACAGCCACAAATTACGAATTAACGCGGTTATCGACTCTTTGCCTTGCAGCTACAGAAAAAAAGTTTATACGGCTATCAAGTCTGTTGCTCCTGGCTACAAAAACCTAATACGACTTTATGTTCTGTGGCGCACAGCCACAAAAGACAAATTAACGCGGTTATTACCTCTTTGCCTTGCAGCTACAGAAAAAAGTTCATACGGCTATCAAGTCTGTTGCTCCCAGCTACGAAAACCTAATACGACTTTATATTCTGTGGCGCACAGCCACAAAAGACAAATTAACGCGGTTATTGACTCTTTGCCTTGCAGCTACAAAAAAAGTTCATACGGCTATCAAGTATGTTGCTCCCAGCTCGAAAAACCCAATACAACTATCTTTTCTGTGGCGCACAGCCACAAAACACGAAATATCGCGGTTATCGACTTGTTGACTTGCAGCTACAGAGAAAAGTTCATACGGCTATCAAGTCTGTTGCTCCCAGCTACAAAAACCTGATACGACAATCTATTCTGTGGCGCACAGCCACAAAAGACAAATTAACGCGGTTATTACCTCTTTGCCTTGCAGCTACAGAAAAAAGTTCATACGGCTATCAAGTCTGTTGCTCCCAGCTACGAAAACCTAATACGACTTTATATTCTGTGGCGCACAGCCACAAAAGACAAATTAACGCGGTTATTGACTCTTTGCCGTGCAGCTACAGGAAAAAGGTTATACGGCTATCAAGTATGTTGCTCCCAGCTACAAAAACCTAATACGACTATCTATTCTGTGGCGCACAGCCACAAAATACGAATTGACGCGGTTATCGACTCTTTGCCTCGCAGTTACAGAGAATATTTCATACGGCTATCAAATCTGTTGCTCCCAGCTACAAAAACCTAATACGACAAACTATTCTGTGGCGCACAGCCACAAAAGACAAATTAACGCGGTTATTGACTCTTTGCCTTGCAGCTACAGAAAAAAATCATACGGCTATCAAGTCTGTTGCTCCCAGCTACGAAAACCTAATACGACTTTATATTTTGTGGCGCACAGCCACAAAACACGAAATATCGCGGTTATCGACTTGTTGGCTTGCAGCTACAGAGAAAAGTTCATACGGCTATCAAGTCTGTTGCTCCCAGCTACAAAAACCTGATACGACAATCTATTCTGTGGCGCACAGCCACAAAAGACAAATTAACGCGGTTATTACCTCTTTGCCTTGCAGCTACAGAAAAAAGTTCATACGGCTATCAAGTCAGTTGCTCCCAGCTCGAAAAACCCAATACAACTATCTTTTCTGTGGCGCACAGCCACAAAACACGAAATATCGCGGTTATCGACTTGTTGGCTTGCAGCTACAGAGAAAAGTTCATACGGCTATCAAGTCTGTTGCTCCCAGCTACAAAAACCTGATACGACAATCTATTCTGTGGCGCACAGCCACAAAAGACAAATTAACGCGGTTATTACCTCTTTGCCTTGCAGCTACAGAAAAAAGTTCATACGGCTATCAAGTCTGTTGCTCCCAGCTACGAAAACCTAATACGACTTTATATTCTGTGGCGCACAGCCACAAAAGACAAATTAACGCGGTTATTGACTCTTTGCCGTGCAGCTACAGGAAAAAGGTTATACGGCTATCAAGTATGTTGCTCCCAGCTACAAAAACCTAATACGACTATCTATTCTGTGGCGCACAGCCACAAAATACGAATTGACGCGGTTATCGACTCTTTGCCTCGCAGTTACAGAGAATATTTCATACGGCTATCAAATCTGTTGCTCCCAGCTACAAAAACCTAATACGACAATCTATTCTGTGGCGCACAGCCACAAAAGACAAATTAACGCGGTTATTGACTCTTTGCCTTGCAGCTACAGAAAAAAATCATACGGCTATCAAGTCTGTTGCTCCCAGCTACGAAAACCTAATACGACTTTATATTTTGTGGCGCACAGCCACAAAACACGAAATATCGCGGTTATCGACTTGTTGGCTTGCAGCTACAGAGAAAAGTTCATACGGCTATCAAGTCTGTTGCTCCCAGCTACAAAAACCTGATACGACAATCTATTCTGTGGCGCACAGCCACAAAAGACAAATTAACGCGGTTATTACCTCTTTGCCTTGCAGCTACAGAAAAAAGTTCATACGGCTATCAAGTCTGTTGCTCCCAGCTACGAAAACCTAATACGACTTTATATTCTGTGGCGCACAGCCACAAAAGACAAATTAACGCGGTTATTGACTCTTTGCCGTGCAGCTACAGGAAAAAGGTTATACGGCTATCAAGTATGTTGCTCCCAGCTACAAAAACCTAATACGACTATCTATTCTGTGGCGCACAGCCACAAAATACGAATTGACGCGGTTATCGACTCTTTGCCTCGCAGTTACAGAGAATATTTCATACGGCTATCAAATCTGTTGCTCCAGCTACAAAAACCTAATACGACAATCTATTCTGTGGCGCACAGCCACAAAAGACAAATTAACGCGGTTATTGACTCTTTGCCTTGCAGCTACAGAAAAAAATCATACGGCTATCAAGTCTGTTGCTCCCAGCTACGAAAACCTAATACGACTTTATATTTTGTGGCGCACAGCCACAAAACACGAAATATCGCGGTTATCGACTTGTTGGCTTGCAGCTACAGAGAAAAGTTCATACGGCTATCAAGTCTGTTGCTCCCAGCTACAAAAACCTGATACGACAATCTATTCTGTGGCGCACAGCCACAAAAGACAAATTAACGCGGTTATTACCTCTTTGCCTTGCAGCTACAGAAAAAAGTTCATACGGCTATCAAGTCAGTTGCTCCCAGCTACGAAAACCTAATACGACTTTATATTCTGTGGCGCACAGCCACAAAAGACAAATTAACGCGGTTATTGACTCTTTGCCTTGCAGCTACAGAAAAAAATCATACGGCTATCAAGTCTGTTGCTCCCAGCTACGAAAACCTAATACGACTTTATATTCTGTGGCGCACAGCCACAAAACACGAAATATCGCGGTTATCGACTTGTTGGCTTGCAGCTACAGAGAAAGGTTCATACGGCTATCAAGTCTGTTGCTCCCAGCTACAAAAACCTGAAACGACAATCTATTCTGTGGCGCACAGCCACAAAAGACAAATTAACGCGGTTATTACCTCTTTGCCTTGCAGCTACAGAAAAAAGTTCATACGGCTATCAAGTCTGTTGCTCCCAGCTACGAAAACCTAATACGACTTTATATTCTGTGGCGCACAGCCACAAAAGACAAATTAACGCGGTTATTGACTCTTTGCCGTGCAGCTACAGGAAAAAGGTTATACGGCTATCAAGTATGTTGCTCCCAGCTACAAAAACCTAATACGACTATCTATTCTGTGGCGCACAGCCACAAAATACAAATTGACGCGGTTATCGACTCTTTGCCTTGCAGCTACAGAGAATATTTCATACGGCTATCAAATATGTTGCTCCCAGCTACAAAAACCTAATACGACAATCTATTCTGTGGCGCACAGCCACAAAAACAAATTATCGCGGTTATCGACTTGTTGGCTTGCAGCTACAGAGAAAAGTTCATACGGCTATCAAGTCTGTTGCTCCCAGCTACAAAAACCTAATACGACTATATATTCTGTGGCGCACAGCCACAAAAGACGAATTAACGCGGTTATTGACTCTTTGCCTCGCAGTTAAAGAGAATATTTCATACGGCTATCAAATCTGTTGCTCCCAGATACAAACACCTAATACGACAATCTATTCTGTGGCGCACAGCCACAAAATACGAATTAACGCGGTTATCGACTTTTTGGCTTGCAGTTAAAGAGAAAAGTTCATACGGCTATCAAATCTGTTGCTCCAGATACAAACACCTAATACGACAATCTATTCTGTGGCGCACAGCCACAAAATACGAATTAACGCGGTTATCGACTTTTTGGCTTGCAGTTACAGAGAAAAGTTTATGCGGCTATCAAGTCTGTTGCTCCCAGCTACAAAAACCTAATACGACTTCATATTCTGTGGCGCACAGCCACAAAAGACAAATTAACGCGGTTATTGACTCTTTGCCGTAAAGCTACAAAAAAAAGTTTATACGGCTATCAAGTATGTTGCTCCCAGCTACAAAGACCTAACACGACTATATATTCTGTGGCGCACAGCCACAAAAGACGACTTAACGCGGTTATTGACTCTTTGCCTTGCAGCTACAGAAAAAAGTTCATACGGCTATCAAGTCTGTTGCTCCCAGATACAAAAACCTAAGACGACTGTATATTCTGTGGCGCACAGCCACAAAAGACGACTTAACGCGGTTATTGACTCTTTGCCTTGCAGCTACAGAAAAAAGTTCATACGGCTATCAAGTCTGTTGCTCCCAGCTACAAAAACCTAATACGACAATCTATTTTGTGGCGCACATCCACCAAATACAAATTAACGCGGTTATTGACTCTTTGCCTTGCACCTACAGAAAAAAAATCATACGGCTATCAAGTCTGTTGCTCCCAACTACGAAAACCTAATACGACTTTATATTCTGTGGCGCACAACCACAAAAGACAAATTAACGCGGTTATTGACTCTTTGCCTTGCAGCTACAGAAAAAAGTTTATACGGCTATCAAGTCTGTTGCTCCCAGCTACAAAAACCTAATACGATTATCTATTCTGTGGCGCACAGCCACGAAATACGAATTAACGCGGTTATCGACTCTTCGGCTTGCAGTTACAGAAAAAAAACTCATACGGCAATCAAGTCTGTTGCTCCCAACTACAAAAACCTTATACGACTATATATTCTGTGGCGCACAGCCACAAAAGACGAATTAACGCGGTTATTGACTCTTTGCCTCGCAGTTAAAGAGAATATTTCATACGGCTATCAAATCTGTTGCTCCCAGATACAAACACCTAATACGACAATCTATTCTGTGGCGCACAGCCACAAAATACGAATTAACGCGGTTATCGACTTTTTGGCTTGCAGTTAAAGAGAAAAGTTCATACGGCTATCAAATCTGTTGCTCCCAGATACAAACACCTAATACGACAATCTATTCTGTGGCGCACAGCCACAAAATACGAATTAACGCGGTTATCGACTTTTTGGCTTGCAGTTACAGAGAAAAGTTTATGCGGCTATCAAGTCTGTTGCTCCCAGCTACAAAAACCTAATACGACTTCATATTCTGTGGCGCACAGCCACAAAAGACAAATTAACGCGGTTATTGACTCTTTGCCGTAAAGCTACAAAAAAAAGTTTATACGGCTATCAAGTATGTTGCTCCCAGCTACAAAGACCTAACACGACTATATATTCTGTGGCGCACAGCCACAAAAGACGACTTAACGCGGTTATTGACTCTTTGCCTTGCAGCTACAGAAAAAAGTTCATACGGCTATCAAGTCTGTTGCTCCCAGATACAAAAACCTAAGACGACTGTATATTCTGTGGCGCACAGCCACAAAAGACGACTTAACGCGGTTATTGACTCTTTGCCTTGCAGCTACAGAAAAAAGTTCATACGGCTATCAAGTCTGTTGCTCCCAGCTACAAAAACCTAATACGACAATCTATTTTGTGGCGCACATCCACCAAATACAAATTAACGCGGTTATTGACTCTTTGCCTTGCACCTACAGAAAAAAAATCATACGGCTATCAAGTCTGTTGCTCCCAACTACGAAAACCTAATACGACTTTATATTCTGTGGCGCACAACCACAAAAGACAAATTAACGCGGTTATTGACTCTTTGCCTTGCAGCTACAGAAAAAAGTTTATACGGCTATCAAGTCTGTTGCTCCCAGCTACAAAAACCTAATACGATTATCTATTCTGTGGCGCACAGCCACGAAATACGAATTAACGCGGTTATCGACTCTTCGGCTTGCAGTTACAGAAAAAAAACTCATACGGCAATCAAGTCTGTTGCTCCCAACTACAAAAACCTTATACGACTTTATATTCTGTGGCGCACAGCCACAAAAGACAAATTAACGCGGTTATTGACTCTTTGCCTTGCAGCTACAAAAAAAAGTTCATACGGCTATCAAGTATGTTGCTCCCAGCTCGAGAAACCCAATACAACTATCTTTTCTGTGGCACACAGCCACAAATTACGAATTAACGCGGTTATCGACTCTTTGCCTTGCAGCTACAGAAAAAAGTTTATACGGCTATCAAGTCTGTTGCTCCTGGCTACAAAAACCTAATACGACTTACTATTCTGTGGCGCACAGCCACAAAAGACAAATTAACGCGGTTATTGACTCTTTACCGTGCAGCTATAGAAAAAAGTTTATACGGCTATCGAGTATGTTGCTCCCAGCTACAAAAACCTAATACGACAATCTATTCTGTGGCGCACAGCCACAAAATACGAATTAACGCGGTTATCGACTCTTTGCCTTGCAACTACAGAGAACAGTTCATACGGCTATCAAGTCTGTTGCTCCCAGATACAAAAACCTAATACGACTATCTATTATGTGGCGCACAGCCACAAAATACGAATTAACGCGGTTATCGTCTCTTTGGCTTGCAGTTACAGAGAAAAGTTCATACGGCTATCAAATCTGTTGCTCCCAGCTACAAAAACCTAATACGACAATCTATTCTGTGGCGCACAGCCATAAAATACAAAATAACGCGGTTATTGACTCTTTGGCTTGCAGTTACAGAGAAAAGTTTATACGGCTATCAAGTCTGTTGCTCCCAACTACAAAAACCTAATACGACTTTATATTCTGTGGCGCACAACCACAAAAGACAAATTAACGCGGTTATTGACTCTTTGCCTTGCAGCTACAGAAAAAAGTTTATACGGCTATCAAGTCTGTTGCTCCCAGCTACAAAAACCTAATACGATTATCTATTCTGTGGCGCACAGCCACGAAATACGAATTAACGCGGTTATTGACTCTTTACCGTGCAGCTATAGAAAAAAGTTTATACGGCTATCGAGTATGTTGCTCCCAACTACGAAAACCTAATACGACTTTATATTCTGTGGCGCACAACCACAAAAGACAAATTAACGCGGTTATTGACTCTTTGGCTTGCAGTTACAGAGAAAAGTTTATGCGGCTATCAAGTCTGTTGCTCCCAGCTACAAAAACCTAATACGACTTCATATTCTGTGGCGCACAGCCACAAAAGACAAATTAACGCGGTTATTGACTCTTTGCCGTAAAGCTACAAAAAAAAGTTTATACGGCTATCAAGTATGTTGCTCCCAGCTACAAAGACCTAACACGACTATATATTCTGTGGCGCACAGCCACAAAAGACGACTTAACGCGGTTATTGACTCTTTGCCTTGCAGCTACAGAAAAAAGTTCATACGGCTATCAAGTCTGTTGCTCCCAAATACAAAAACCTAAGACGACTGTATATTCTGTGGCGCACAGCCACAAAAGACGACTTAACGCGGTTATTGACTCTTTGCCTTGCAGCTACAGAAAAAAGTTCATACGGCTATCAAGTCTGTTGCTCCCAGCTACAAAAACCTAATACGACAATCTATTTTGTGGCGCACATCCACCAAATACAAATTAACGCGGTTATTGACTCTTTGCCTTGCACCTACAGAAAAAAAATCATACGGCTATCAAGTCTGTTGCTCCCAACTACGAAAACCTAATACGACTTTATATTCTGTGGCGCACAACCACAAAAGACAAATTAACGCGGTTATTGACTCTTTGCCTTGCAGCTACAGAAAAAAGTTTATACGGCTATCAAGTCTGTTGCTCCCAGCTACAAAAACCTAATACGATTATCTATTCTGTGGCGCACAGCCACGAAATACGAATTAACGCGGTTATCGACTCTTTGCCTTGCAACTACAGAGAACAGTTCATACGGCTATCAAGTCTGTTGCTCCCAGATACAAAAACCTAATACGACTATCTATTATGTGGCGCACAGCCACAAATTACGAATTAACGCGGTTATCGTCTCTTTGGCTTGCAGTTACAGAGAAAAGTTCATACGGCTATCAAATCTGTTGCTCCCAGCTACAAAAACCTAATACGACAATCTATTCTGTGGCGCACAGCCATAAAATACAAATTAACGCGGTTATTGACTCTTTGCCTTGCAGCTACAGAAAAAAGTTTATACGGCTATCAAGTCTGTTGCTCCCAACTACGAAAACCTAATACGACTTTATATTCTGTGGCGCACAACCACAAAAGACAAATTAACGCGGTTATTGACTCTTTGCCTTGCAGCTACAGAAAAAAGTTTATACGGCTATCAAGTCTGTTGCTCCCAGCTACAAAAACTTAATACGATTATCTATTCTGTGGCGCACAGCCACGAAATACGAATTAACGCGGTTATCGACTCTTCGGCTTGCAGTTACAGAAAAAAAACTCATACGGCAATCAAGTCTGTTGCTCCCAACTACAAAAACCTTATACGACTTTATATTCTGTGGCGCACAGCCACAAAAGACAAATTAACGCGGTTATTGACTCTTTGCCTTGCAGCTACAAAAAAAAGTTCATACGGCTATCAAGTATGTTGCTCCCAGCTCGAAAAACCCAATACAACTATCTTTTCTGTGGCACACAGCCACAAATTACGAATTAACGCGGTTATCGACTCTTTGCCTTGCAGCTACAGAAAAAAGTTTATACGGCTATCAAGTCTGTTGCTCCTGGCTACAAAAACCTAATACGACTTACTATTCTGTGGCGCACAGCCACAAAAGACAAATTAACGCGGTTATTGACTCTTTACCGTGCAGCTATAGAAAAAAGTTTATACGGCTATCGAGTATGTTGCTCCCAGCTACAAAAACCTAATACGACAATCTATTCTGTGGCGCACAGCCACAAAATACGAATTAACGCGGTTATCGACTCTTTGCCTTGCAACTACAGAGAACAGTTCATACGGCTATCAAGTCTGTTGCTCCCAGATACAAAAACCTAATACGACTATCTATTATGTGGCGCACAGCCACAAATTACGAATTAACGCGGTTATCGTCTCTTTGGCTTGCAGTTACAGAGAAAAGTTCATACGGCTATCAAATCTGTTGCTCCCAGCTACAAAAACCTAATACGACAATCTATTCTGTGGCGCACAGCCATAAAATACAAAATAACGCGGTTATTGACTCTTTGGCTTGCAGTTACAGAGAAAAGTTTATACGGCTATCAAGTCTGTTGCTCCCAACTACAAAAACCTAATACGACTTTATATTCTGTGGCGCACAACCACAAAAGACAAATTAACGCGGTTATTGACTCTTTGCCTTGCAGCTACAGAAAAAAGTTTATACGGCTATCAAGTCTGTTGCTCCCAGCTACAAAAACCTAATACGATTATCTATTCTGTGGCGCACAGCCACGAAATACGAATTAACGCGGTTATTGACTCTTTACCGTGCAGCTATAGAAAAAAGTTTATACGGCTATCGAGTATGTTGCTCCCAGCTACAAAAACCTAATACGACAATCTATTCTGTGGCGCACAGCCACAAAATACGAATTAACGCGGTTATCGACTCTTTGCCTTGCAACTACAGAGAACAGTTCATACGGCTATCAAGTCTGTTGCTCCCAGATACAAAAACCTAATACGACAATCTATTTTGTGGCGCACATCCACCAAATACGAATTAACGCGGTTATTGACTCTTTGCCTTGCACCTACAAAAAAAAATCATACGGCTATCAAGTCTGTTGCTCCCAACTACAAAAACCTAATACGACTTTATATTCTGTGGCGCACAACCACAAAAGACAAATTAACGCGGTTATCGACTCTTCGGCTTGCAGTTACAGAGAAAAGTTTATACGGCTATCAAGTCTGTTGCTCCCAACTACAAAAACCTAATACAACTATCTTTTCTGTGACACACAGCCACAAAATACGAATTAACGCGGTTATTGACTCTTTGCCTTGCAGCTACAGAAAAAAGTTTATACGGCTATCAAGTATGTTGCTCCCAGCTAGAAAAACCTAATACGACTTTATGTTCTGTGGCGCACAGCCACAAAAGACAAATTAACGCGGTTATTGACTCTTTGCCTTGCAGCTACAAAAAAAAGTTCATACGGCTATCAAGTATGTTGCTCCCAGCTCGAAAAACCCAATACAACTATCTTTTCTGTGGCACACAGCCACAAATTACGAATTAACGCGGTTATCGACTCTTTGCCTTGCAGCTACAGAAAAAAGTTTATACGGCTATCAAGTCTGTTGCTCCTGGCTACAAAAACCTAATACGACTTACTATTCTGTGGCGCACAGCCACAAAAGACAAATTAACGCGGTTATTGACTTGACTCTTTACCGTGCAGCTATAGAAAAAAGTTTATACGGCTATCGAGTATGTTGCTCCCAGCTACAAAAACCTAATACGACAATCTATTCTGTGGCGCACAGCCACAAAATACGAATTAACGCGGTTATCGACTCTTTGCCTTGCAGCTACAGAAAAAAAGTTTATACGGCTATCAAGTCTGTTGCTCCTGGCTACAAAAACCTAATACGACTTTATGTTCTGTGGCGCACAGCCACAAAAGACAAATTAACGCGGTTATTGACTCTTTGCCTTGCAGCTACAAAAAAAAGTTCATACGGCTATCAAGTACGTTGCTCCCAGCTAGAAAAACCCAATACAACTATCTTTTCTGTGGCACACAGCACAAAAGACGAATTAACGCGGTTATTGACTCTTTGCCTTGCAGCTACAGAAAAAAGTTTATACGGCTATCAAGTCTGTTGCTCCCAGCTACAAAAACCTAATACGACTTACTATTCTGTGGCGCACAGCCACAAAAGACAAATTAACGCGGTTATTGACTCTTTACCGTGCAGCTACAGAAAAAAGTTCATACGGCTATCAAGTCTGTTGCTCCCAGATACAAAAACCTAATACGACTATCTATTATGTGGCGCACAGCCACAAAATACGAATTAACGCGGTTATCGTCTCTTTGGCTTGCAGTTACAGAGAAAGGTTCATACGGCTATCAAATCTGTTGCTCCCAGCTACAAAAACCTAATACGACAATCTATTCTGTGGCGCACAGCCATAAAATACAAAATAACGCGGTTATTGACTCTTTGGCTTGCAGTTACAGAGAAAAGTTTATACGGCTATCAAGTCTGTTGCTCCCAGCTACAAAAACCTAATACGACTCCATATTCTGTGGCGCACAGCCACAAAAGACAAATTAACGCGGTTATTGACTCTTTGCCGTAAAGCTACAGAAAAAAGTTTATACGGCTATCAAGTATGTTGCTCCCAGCTACAAAGACCTAACACGACTATATATTTTGTGGCGCACAGCCACAAAAGACGACTTAACGCGGTTATTGACTCTTTGCATTGCAGCTACAGAAAAAAGTTCATACGGCTATCGAGTCTGTTGCTCCCAGATACAAAAACCTAAGACGACTATATATTCTGTGGCGCACAGCCACAAAATACGAATTAACGCGTTATTGACTCTTTGCCTTGCAGCTACAGAGAACAGTTCATACGGCTATCAAATCTGTTGCTCCCAGCTACAAAAACCTAATACGACAATCTATTTTGTGGCGCACATCCACCAAATACGAATTAACGCGGTTATTGTATCTTTGCCTTGCACCTACAAAAAAAAATCATACGGCTATCAAGTCTGTTGCTCCCAACTACAAAAACCTAATACGACTTTATATTCTGTGGCGCACAACCACAAAAAACAAATTAACGCGGTTATTGACTCTTTGCCTTGCAGCTACAGAAAAAAGTTTATACGGCTATCAAGTCTGTTGCTCCCAGCTACAAAAACCTAATACGATTATCTATTCTGTGACGCACAGCCACGAAATACGAATCAACGCGGTTATCGACTCTTCGGCTTGCAGTTACAGAAAAAAAAACTCATACGGCAATCAAGTCTGTTGCTCCCAACTACAAAAACCTAATACGACTTTATATTCTGTGCGCACAGCCACCAAAGACAGATTAACGCGGTTATTGACTCTTTGCCTTGCAGCTACAGAAAAAAGTTTATACGGCCATCAAATATGTTGCTCCCAGCTAGAAAAACCCAATACAACTATCTATTCTGTGGCGCACAGCCATAAAATACGAAATAACGCGGTTATTGACTCTTTGGCTTGCAGTTACAGAGAAAAGTTTATACGGCTATCAAGTCTGTTGCTCCCAGCTACAAAAACCTAATACGACTCCATATTCTTTGGCGCACAGCCACAAAAGACAAATTAACGCGGTTATTGACTCTTTGCCGTAAAGCTACAGAAAAAAGTTTATACGGCTATCAAGTATGTTGCTCCCAGCTACAAAGACCTAACACGACTATATATTTTGTGGCGCACAGCCACAAAAGACGACTTAACGCGGTTATTGACTCTTTGCCTTGCAGCTACAGAAAAAAGTTCATACGGCTATCAAGTCTGTTGCTCCCAGATACAAAAACCTAAGACGACTATATATTCTGTGGCGCACAGCCACAAAAGACGAATTAGGCTGTCTTCAGACTTTTTGTGCGATACAAGATACAGATACACGATTCATTTTCGAATTGTTTGTATCGTCTCATTTTGTATCCGTATTTCGGCGCCAACGTATCAGAAAAGTATGAACGTTCCAGGATACATTTTTTCGATTTTGTTAGTTTCAAATTCAAAAGTAACTTTGAACAATTTTAAATTCTTCATTCCATAGATATTTATAGATATTCTTCAATTTGACGTCTATCTCATCGCACGCGATGCGCGCACGCGCCGCGACAAAATGTGAAAATGAATGAATTTCGATAAACTTTGGACATCGTGAAAAACAAAACGCTGATGATCATTGTTACCGATCCCCATGCCATATACTCAATTTCACTCACGCGAAGCGCGTGCACGCGACGCGGCAGAAATATCAAAATGAGTCGATTCATATAAAATTGGGATGGGTGGGGTATTCGATCATGCTGGTTATGAATATATATCCGAAACTCGTAATACCTTCTTATCCGCGTGGCCAACCAATCCCAAAAATTTATCTCCATGCACAAAAGTTGAAATTTTTTGTCGCGTCGCGTGCTGCGCGCGCGCTTGATCCCAAGTTCGTACCAAGCTCACATCTGACTTCAGAATGATCAATTTCCTCAGGTTCCCAAGTTTTATTGAATTATACCGGTTTTTAAATTTTTGTCGCGGCGCGTTCACGCGTCGCGTGCGTGATATAAAATTGATATCCACATTCGCAATCTCCATGATCGATAATCACAGTTCACAAATTTGACCCAAATCTGCATATTTTCTCATTTTGACGCGTCGCGTGCGCGCGTCGCGCGCGAAAATGAAATTTTTTTGCGGATACCAATCTGTTTTGTGTGGGGGAACATTATATCAATTGGAAAAAATTCACAAAAATCACTTTTATAATCAAAAAACCTAGATGTATCCACAATATGAGTGAAGTGTAGAATGCCGGCCGCAATCTTCAAAAAAAGTGTATCGTCGATTCAAATGATGTATCTGACACCGAGATACTTTAGAAAAAGTATGAACGCGAAAGATACATCGCGTGACGCATGTATCTGTCGCCGCTACAAAAATGCAATCGATACACATGATTAGAGCGCGCATGTATCGTGCATCTTGTATCGCACAAAAAGTCTGAAGACAGCCTTAACGCGTTATTGACTCTTTGCCTTGCAGCTACAGAGAACAGTTCATACGGCTATCAAATCTGTTGCTCCCAGCTACAAAAACCTGATACGACAATCTATTTTGTGGCGCACATCCACCAAATACGAATTAACGCGGTTATTGACTCTTTGCCTTGCACCTACAAAAAAAAATCATACGGCTATCAAGTCTGTTGCTCCAACTACAAAAACCTAATACGACTTTATATTCTGTGGCGCACAACCACAAAAGACATATTAACGCGGTTATTGACTCTTTTCCTTGCAGCTACAGAAAAAAGTTTATACGGCTATCAAGTCTGTTGCTCTCAGCTACAAAAACCTAATACGATTATCTATTCTGTGGCGCACAGCCACGAAATACGAATCAACGCGGTTATCGACTCTTCGGCTTGCAGTTACAGAAAAAAAACTCATACGGCAATCAAGTCTGTTGCTCCCAACTACAAAAACCTAATACGACTTTATATTCTGTGGCGCACAGCCACAAAAGACAGATTAACGCGGTTATTGACTCTTTGCCTTGCAGCTACAGAAAAAAGTTTATACGGCTATCAAGTATGTTGCTCCCAGCTAGAAAAACCCAATACAACTATCTTTTCTGTGGCACACAGCCACAAAATACGAACTAACGCGGTTATTGACTATTTGCCTTGCAGCTACGAAAAAAAGTTTATACGGCTAAAAAGTCTGTTGCTCCCAGCTACAAAAACCTAATACGACTTACTATTCTGTGGCGCACAGCCACAAAAGACAAATTAACGCGGTTATTGACTCTTTACCGTGCAGCTACAGAAAACAGTTTATACGGCTATCGAGTATGTTGCTCCCAGCTACAAAAACCTGATACGACAATCTATTCTGTGGCGCACAGCCACAAAATACGAATTAACGCGGTTATCGACTCTTTGGCTTGCAGTTACAGAGAAAAGTTCATACGGCTATCAAATCTGTTGCTCCCAGCTACAAAAACCTAATACGACAATCTATTCTGTGGCGCACAGCCATAACATACGAAATAACGCGGTTATTGACTCTTTGGCTTGCAGTTACAGAGAAAAATTTATACGGCTATCAAGTCTGTTGCTCCCAGCTACAAAAACCTAATACGACTCCATATTCTGTGGCGCACAGCCACAAAAGACAAATTAACGCGGTTATTGACTCTTTGCCGTAAAGCTACAAAATAAAAGTTTATACGGCTATCAAGTATGTTGCTCCCAGCTACAAAGACCTAACACGACTATATATTTAGTGGCGCACAGCCACAAAAAACGACTTAACGCGGTTATTGACTCTTTGCCTTGCAGCTACAGAAAAAAGTTCATACGGCTATCAAGTCTGTTGCTCCCAGATACAAACACCTAAGACGACTATATATTCTGTGGCGCACAGCCACAAAAGACGAATTAACGCGTTATTGACTCTTTGCCTTGCAGCTACAGAGAACAGTTCATACGGCTATCAAGTCTGTTGCTCCCAGCTACAAAAACCTAATACGACTATATATTCTGTGGCGCACAGCCACAAAAGACGAATTAACGCGGTTATTGACTCTTTGCCTCGCAGTTACAGATAACATTTCATACGGCTATCAAATCTGTTGCTCCCAGCTACAAAACCTGATACGACAATCTATTCTGTGGCGCACAGCCACAAAGACGAATTAACGCGGTTATTGACATTTGGACTTGCAGCTACAAAAAAAATCATACGGCTATCAAGTCTGTTGCTTCCAACTACAGAAACATAATACGACAATCTATTCTGTGGCGCACAGCCACAAAACACGAAATATCGCGGTTATCGACTTGTTGGCTTGCAGCTACAGAGAAAAGTTCATACGGCTATCAAGTCTGTTGCTCCCAGCTACAAAAACCTGATACGACAATCTATTCTGTGGCGCACAGCCACAAAAGACAAATTAACGCGGTTATTACCTCTTTGCCTTGCAGCTACAGAAAAAAGTTCATACGGCTATCAAATCTGTTGCTCCCAGCTACAAAAACCTAATACGACAATCTATTCTGTGGCGCACAGCCACAAAATACAAATTATCGCGGTTATCGACTTGTTGGCCTGCAGCTACCGAGAAAAGTTCATACGGCTATCAAGTCTGTTGCTCCCAGCTACAAAAACCTAATACGACTATATATTCTGTGGCGCACAGCCACAAAAGACGAATTAACGGGGTTATTGACTCTTTGCCTCGCAGTTACAGAGAACATTTCATACGGCTATCAAATCTGTTGCTCCCAGCTACAAAACCTAATACGACAATCTATTCTGTGGCGCACAGCCACAAAGACGAATTAACGCGGTTATTGACATTTTGACTTGCAGCCACAAAAACAAATCATACGGCTATCAAGTCTGTTGCTTCCAACTACAAAAACATAATACGACTTTATATTCTGTGGCGCACAGCCACAAATACAAATTAACGCGGTTATTGACTCTTTGCCTTGCAGTTACAGAGAACATTTCATACGGCTATCAAATCTGTTGCTCCCAGCTACAAAAACCTAATACGACTTTATATTCTGTGGCGCACAGCCACAAAAGACAAATTAACGCGGTTAATTTGTCTTTGCCTTGCAGCTACAGAAAAAAAGTTTATACGGCTATCAAGTCTGTTGCTCCCAGCTACAAAACCTAATACGACTTTATATTCTGTGGCGCACAGCCACAAAAGACAAATTAACGCGGTTATTGACTCTTTGGCGTGCAGCTACAGAAAAAAGTTTATATGGCTATCAAGTATGTTGTTCCCAGCTAGAAAAACCCAATACAACTATCTATTCTGTGGCACACAGCCACAAAATACGATATAACGCGGTTATCGACTCTTTGCCTTGCAGCTACAGAAAAAAGTTTATACGGCTATCAAGTCTGTTGCTCATGGCTACAAAAACCTAATACGACTTTATATCCTGTGGCGCACAGCCACAAGAGACAAATTAACGTGGTTATTACCTCTTTGCCTTGCAGCTACAGAAAAAAGTTCATACGGCTATCAAGTCTGTTGCTCCCAGCTACAAAAACCTGATACGACAATCTATTCTGTGGCGCACAGCCACAAAGACGAATTAACGCGGTTATTGACATTTTGACTTGCAGCTACAAAAAAAAAATCATACGGCTATCAAGTCTGTTGCTTCCAACTACAAAAACATAATACGACTTTATATTCTGTGGCGCACAGCCACAAAATACAAATTAACGCGGTTATTGACTCTTTGCCTTGCAGTTACAGAGAACATTTCATACGGCTATCAAATATGTTGCTCCCAGCTACAAAAACCTAATACGACTTTATATTCTGTGGCGCACAGCCACAAAAGACAAATTAACGCGGTTATTACCTCTTTGCCTTGCAGCTACAGAAAAAAAGTTTATACGGCTATCAAGTCTGTTGCTCCCAGCTACAAAACCTAATACGACTTTATATTCTGTGGCGCACAGCCACAAAAGACAAATTAACGCGGTTATTGACTCTTTGCCGTGCAGCTACAGAAAAAAGTTTATATGGCTATCAAGTATGTTGCTCCCAGCTAGAAAAACCCAATACAACTATCTATTCTGTGGCACACAGCCACAAAATACGATACAACGCGGTTATCGACTCTTTGCCTTGCAGCTACAGAAAAAAGTTTATACGGCTATCAAGTCTGTTGCTCATGGCTACAAAAACCTAATACGACTTTATATCATGTGGAGCACAGCCACAAAAGACAAATTAACGCGGTTATTACCTCTTTGCCTTGCAGCTACAGAAAAAAAGTTCATACGGCTATCAAGTCTGTTGCTCCCAGCTACAAAAACCTGATACGACAATCTATTCTGTGGCGCACAGCCACAAAAGACAAATTAACGCGGTTATTGACTCTTTGCCGTGCAGCTACAGAAAAAAGTTTATATGGCTATCAAGTATGTTGCTCCCAGCTAGAAAAACCCAATACAACTATCTATTCTGTGGCACACAGCCACAAAATACGATATAACGCGGTTATCGACTCTTTGCCTTGCAGCTACAGAAAAAAGTTCATACGGCTATCAAGTCTGTTGCTCCCAGCTACAAAAACCTAATACGAATTTATATTCTGTGGCGCACAGCCACAAAAGACAAATTAACGCGGTTATTGACTCTTTGCCGTGCAGCTACAGAAAAAAGTTTATATGGCTATCAAGTATGTTGCTCCCAGCTAGAAAAACCCAATACAACTATCTATTCTGTGGCACACAGCCACAAAATACGATATAACGCGGTTATCGACTCTTTGCCTTGCAGCTACAGAAAAAAGTTTATACGGCTATCAAGTCTGTTGCTCATGGCTACAAAAACCTAATACGACTTTATATCCTGTGGCGCACAGCCACAAAAGACATATTAACGCGGTTATTACCTCTTTGCCTTGCAGCTACAGAAAAAAGTTCATACGGCTATCAAATCTGTTGCTCCCAGCTACAAAAACCTAATACGACAATCTATTCTGTGGCGCACAGCCACAAAATACAAATTATCGCGGTTATCGACTTGTTGGCTTGCAGCTACCGAGAAAAGTTCATACGGCTATCAAGTCTGTTGCTCCCAGCTACAAAAACCTAATACGACTATATATTCTGTGGCGCACAGCCACACAAGACGAATTAACGCGGTTATTGACTCTTTGCCTCGCAGTTACAGAGAACATTTCATACGGCTATCAAATCTGTTGCTCCCAGCTACAAAAACCTAATACGACAATCTATTCTGTGGCGCACAGCCACAAAGACGAATTAACGCGGTTATTGACATTTTGACTTGCAGCCACAAAAACAAATCATACGGCTATCAAGTCTGTTGCTTCCAACTACAAAAACATAATACGACTTTATATTCTGTGGCGCACAGCCACAAAATACAAATTAACGCGGTTATTGACTCTTTGCCTTGCAGTTACAGAGAACATTTCATACGGCTATCAAATCTGTTGCTCCCAGCTACAAAAACCTAATACGACTTTATATTCTGTGGCGCACAGCCACAAAAGACAAATTAACGCGGTTATTACCTCTTTGCCTTGCAGCTACAGAAAAAAAGTTTATACGGCTATCAAGTCTGTTGCTCCCAGCTACAAAAACCTAATACGACTTTATATTCTGTGGCGCACAGCCACAAAAGACAAATTAACGCGGTTATTGACTCTTTGGCGTGCAGCTACAGAAAAAAGTTTATATGGCTATCAAGTATGTTGTTCCCAGCTAGAAAAACCCAATACAACTATCTATTCTGTGGCACACAGCCACAAAATACGATATAACGCGGTTATCGACTCTTTGCCTTGCAGCTACAGAAAAAAAGTTTATACGGCTATCAAGTCTGTTGCTCATGGCTACAAAAACCTAATACGACTTTATATCCTGTGGCGCACAGCCACAAAAGACAAATTAACGTGGTTATTACCTCTTTGCCTTGCAGCTACAGAAAAAAGTTCATACGGCTATCAAGTCTGTTGCTCCCAGCTACAAAAACCTGATACGACAATCTATTCTGTGGCGCACAGCCACAAAGACGAATTAACGCGGTTATTGACATTTTGACTTGCAGCTACAAAAAAAATCATACGGCTATCAAGTCTGTTGCTTCCAACTACAAAAACATAATACGACTTTATATTCTGTGGCGCACAGCCACAAAATACAAATTAACGCGGTTATTGACTCTTTGCCTTGCAGTTACAGAGAACATTTCATACGGCTATCAAATCTGTTGCTCCCAGCTACAAAAACCTAATACGACTTTATATTCTGTGGCGCACAGCCACAAAAGACAAATTAACGCGGTTATTACCTCTTTGCCTTGCAGCTACAGAAAAAAAGTTTATACGGCTATCAAGTCTGTTGCTCCCAGCTACAAAAACCTAATACGACTTTATATTCTGTGGCGCACAGCCACAAAAGACAAATTAACGCGGTCATTGACTCTTTGCCGTGCAGCTACAGAAAAAAGTTTATATGGCTATCAAGTATGTTGCTCCCAGCTAGAAAAACCCAATACAACTATCTATTCTGTGGCACACAGCCACAAAATACGATACAACGCGGTTATCGACTCTTTGCCTTGCAGCTACAGAAAAAAGTTTATACGGCTATCAAGTCTGTTGCTCATGGCTACAAAAACCTAATACGACTTTATATCCTGTGGAGCACAGCCACAAAAGACAAATTAACGCGGTTATTACCTCTTTGCCTTGCAGCTACAGAAAAAAGTTCATACGGCTATCAAGTCTGTTGCTCCCAGCTACAAAAACCTGATACGACAATCTATTCTGTGGCGCACAGCCACAAAAGACAAATTAACGCGGTTATTGACTCTTTGCCGTGCAGCTACAGAAAAAAGTTTATATGGCTATCAAGTATGTTGCTCCCAGCTAGAAAAACCCAATACAACTATATATTCTGTGGCACACAGCCACAAAATACGATATAACGCGGTTATCGACTCTTTGCCTTGCAGCTACAGAAAAAAGTTCATACGGCTATCAAGTCTGTTGCTCCCAGCTACAAAAACCTAATACGACTTTATATTCTGTGGCGCACAGCCACAAAAGACAAATTAACGCGGTTATTACCTCTTTGCCTTGCAGCTACAGAAAAAAAGTTTATACGGCTATCAAGTCTGTTGCTCCCAGCTACAAAAACCTAATACGACTTTATATTCTGTGGCGCACAGCCACAAAAGACAAATTAACGCGGTTATTGACTCTTTGCCGTGCAGCTACAGAAAAAAGTTTATATGGCTATCAAGTATGTTGTTCCCAGCTAGAAAAACCCAATACAACTATCTATTCTGTGGCACACAGCCACAAAATACGATATAACGCGGTTATCGACTCTTTGCCTTGCAGCTACAGAAAAAAGTTTATACGGCTATCAAGTCGGTTGCTCATGGCTACAAAAACCTAATACGACTTTATATCCTGTGGCGCACAGCCACAAAAGACAAATTAACGCGGTTATTACCTCTTTGCCTTGCAGCTACAGAAAAAAGTTCATACGGCTATCAAGTCTGTTGCTCCCAGCTACAAAAACCTGATACGACAATCTATTCTGTGGCGCACAGCCACAAAAGACAAATTAACGCGGTTATTGACTCTTTGCCTCGCAGTTACAGAGAACATTTCATACGGCTATCAAATCTGTTGCTCCCAGCTACAAAAACCTAATACGACAATCTATTCTGTGGCGCACAGCCACAAAGACGAATTAACGCGGTTATTGACATTTTGACTTGCAGCCACAAAAACAAATCATACGGCTATCAAGTCTGTTGCTTCCAACTACAAAAACATAATACGACTTTATATTCTGTGGCGCACAGCCACAAAATACAAATTAACGCGGTTATTGACTCTTTGCCTTGCAGTTACAGAGAACATTTCATACGGCTATCAAATCTGTTGCTCCCAGCTACAAAAACCTAATACGACTTTATATTCTGTGGCGCACAGCCACAAAAGACAAATTAACGCGGTTATTACCTCTTTGCCTTGCAGCTACAGAAAAAAAGTTTATACGGCTATCAAGTCTGTTGCTCCCAGCTACAAAAAACCTAATACGACTTTATATTCTGTGGCGCACAGCCACAAAAGACAAATTAACGCGGTTATTGACTCTTTGCCGTGCAGCTACAGAAAAAAGTTTATATGGCTATCAAGTATGTTGTTCCCAGCTAGAAAAACCCAATACAACTATCTATTCTGTGGCACACAGCCACAAAATACGATATAACGCGGTTATCGACTCTTTGCCTTGCAGCTACAGAAAAAAGTTTATACGGCTATCAAGTCTGTTGCTCCCAGCTACAAAAACCTAATACGACTATATATTTTGTGGCGCACAGCCACGAAATACGAATTAACGCGGTTATCGACTCTTTGCCGTGCAGCTACAGAAAAAAGTTTATATGGCTATCAAGTATGTTGTTCCCAGCTAGAAAAACCCAATACAACTATCTATTCTGTGGCACACAGCCACAAAATACGATATAACGCGGTTATCGACTCTTTGCCTTGCAGCTACAGAAAAAAGTTTATACGGCTATCAAGTCTGTTGCTCATGGCTACAAAAACCTAATACGACTTTATATCCTGTGGCGCACAGCCACAAAAGACAAATTAACGCGGTTATTACCTCTTTGCCTTGCAGCTACAGAAAAAAGTTCATACGGCTATCAAGTCTGTTGCTCCCAGCTACAAAAACCTGATACGACAATCTATTCTGTGGCGCACAGCCACAAAAGACAAATTAACGCGGTTATTACCTCTTTGCCTTGCAGCTACAGAAAAAAGTTCATACGGCTATCAAGTCTGTTGCTCCCAGCTACAAAAAAATAATACGACTATATATTCTGTGGCGCACAGCCACAAAAGACGAATTAACGCGGTTATTGACTCTTTGCCTCGCAGTTACAGAGAACATTTCATACGGCTATCAAATCTGTTGCTCCCAGCTACAAAAACCTAATACGACAATCTATTCCGTGGCGCACAGCCACAAAGACGAATTAACGCGGTTATTGACATTTTGACTTGCAGCCACAAAAACAAATCATACGGCTATCAAGTCTGTTGCTTCCAACTACAAAAACATAATACGACTTTATATTCTGTGGCGCACAGCCACAAAATACAAATTAACGTGGTTATTGACTCTTTGCCTTGCAGTTACAGAGAACATTTCATACGGCTATCAAATCTGTTGCTCCCAGCTACAAAAACCTAATACGACTTTATATTCTGTGGCGCACAGCCACAAAAGACAAATTAACGCGGTTATTACCTCTTTGCCTTGCAGCTACAGAAAAAAAGTTTATACGGCTATCAAGTCTGTTGCTCCCAGCTACAAAAAACCTAATACGACTTTATATTCTGTGGCGCACAGCCACAAAAGACAAATTAACGCGGTTATTGACTCTTTGCCGTGCAGCTACAGAAAAAAGTTTATATGGCTATCAAGTATGTTGTTCCCAGCTAGAAAAACCCAATACAACTATCTATTCTGTGGCACACAGCCACAAAATACGATATAACGCGGTTATCGACTCTTTGCCTTGCAGCTACAGAAAAAAGTTTATACGGCTATCAAGTCTGTTGCTCATGGCTACAAAAACCTAATACGACTTTATATCCTGTGGCGCACAGCCACAAAAGACAAATTAACGCGGTTATTACCTCTTTGCCTTGCAGCTACAGAAAAAAGTTCATACGGCTATCAAGTCTGTTGCTCCCAGCTACAAAAACCTGATACGACAATCTATTCTGTGGCGCACAGCCACAAAGACGAATTAACGCGGTTATTGACATTTTGACTTGCAGCTACAAAAAAAAAATCATACGGCTATCAAGTCTGTTGCTTCCAACTACAAAAACATAATACGACTTTATATTCTGTGGCGCACAGCCACAAAATACAAATTAACGCGGTTATTGACTCTTTGCCTTGCAGTTACAGAGAACATTTCATACGGCTATCAAATTTGTTGCTCCCAGCTACAAAAACCTAATACGACTTTATATTCTGTGGCGCACAGCCACAAAAGACAAATTAACGCGGTTATTACCTCTTTGCCTTGCAGCTACAGAAAAAAAGTTTATACGGCTATCAAGTCTGTTGCTCCCAGCTACAAAAACCTAATACGACTTTATATTCTGTGGCGCACAGCCACAAAAGACAAATTAACGCGGTTATTGACTCTTTGCCGTGCAGCTACAGAAAAAAGTTCATATGGCTATCAAGTATGTTGCTCCCAGCTAGAAAAACCCAATACAACTATCTATTCTGTGGCACACAGCCACAAAATACGATACAACGCGGTTATCGACTCTTTGCCTTGCAGCTACAGAAAAAAGTTTATACGGCTATCAAGTCTGTTGCTCATGGCTACAAAAACCTAATACGACTTTATATCCTGTGGAGCACAGCCACAAAAGACAAATTAACGCGGTTATTACCTCTTTGCCTTGCAGCTACAGAAAAAAGTTCATACGGCTATCAAGTCTGTTGCTCCCAGCTACAAAAACCTGATACGACAATCTATTCTGTGGCGCACAGCCACAAAAGACAAATTAACGCGGTTATTGACTCTTTGCCGTGCAGCTACAGAAAAAAGTTTATATGGCTATCAAGTATGTTGCTCCCAGCTAGAAAAACCCATTACAACTATCTATTCTGTGGCACACAGCCACAAAATACGATATAACGCGGTTATCGACTCTTTGCCTTGCAGCTACAGAAAAAAGTTCATACGGCTATCAAGTCTGTTGCTCCCAGCTACAAAAACCTAATACGACTTTATATTCTGTGGCGCACAGCCACAAAAGACAAATTAACGCGGTTATTACCTCTTTGCCTTGCAGCTACAGAAAAAAAGTTTATACGGCTATCAAGTCTGTTGCTCCCAGCTACAAAAACCTAATACGACTTTATATTCTGTGGCGCACAGCCACAAAAGACAAATTAACGCGGTTATTGACTCTTTGCCGTGCAGCTACAGAAAAAAGTTTATATGGCTATCAAGTATGTTGTCCCCAGCTAGAAAAACCCAATACAACTATCTATTCTGTGGCACACAGCCACAAAATACGATATAACGCGGTTATCGACTCTTTGCCTTGCAGCTACAGAAAATAGTTTATACGGCTATCAAGTCTGTTGCTCCCAGCTACAAAAACCTAATACGACTTTATATCCTGTGGCGCACAGCCACAAAAGACAAATTAACGCGGTTATTACCTCTTTGCCTTGCAGCTACAGAAAAAAGTTCATACGGCTATCAAGTCTGTTGCTCCCAGCTACAAAAACCTGATACGACAATCTATTCTGTGGCGCACAGCCACAAAGACGAATTAACGCGGTTATTGACATTTTGACTTGCAGCTACAGAAAAAAAATCATACGGCTATCAAGTCTGTTGCTTCCAACTACAAAAACATAATACAACTATCTATTCTGTGGCACACAGCCACAAAATACGATATAACGCGGTTATCGACTCTTTGCCTTGCAGCTACAGAAAAAAGTTTATACGGCTATCAAGTCTGTTGCTCATGGCTACAAAAACCTAATACGACTTTATATCCTGTGGCGCACAGCCACAAAAGACAAATTAACGCGGTTATTACCTCTTTGCCTTGCAGCTACAGAAAAAAGTTCATACGGCTATCAAGTCTGTTGCTCCCAGCTACAAAAACCTGATACGACAATCTATTCTGTGGCGCACAGCCACAAAAGACAAATTAACGCGGTTATTACCTCTTTGCCTTGCAGCTACAGAAAAAAGTTTATACGGCTATCAAGTCTGTTGCTCATGGCTACAAAAACCTAATACGACTTTATATCCTGTGGCGCACAGCCACAAAAGACAAATTAACGCGGTTATTACCTCTTTGCCTTGCAGCTACAGAAAAAAGTTCATACGGCTATCAAGTCTGTTGCTCCCAGCTACAAAAACCTGATACGACAATCTATTCTGTGGCGCACAGCCACAAAAGACAAATTAACGCGGTTATTACCTCTTTGCCTTGCAGCTACAGAAAAAAGTTCATACGGCTATCAAGTCTGTTGCTCCCAGCTACAAAAACCTAATACGACTTTATATTCTGTGGCGCACAGCCACAAAAGACAAATTAACGCGGTTATTGACTCTTTGCCGTGCAGCTACAGGAAAAAGGTTATACGGCTATCAAGTATGTTGCTCCCATCTACAAAAACCTGATACGACTATCTATTCTGTGGCGCACAGCCACAAAATACGAATTAACGCGGTTATCGACTCTTTGCCTTGCAGCTACAGAGAACAGTTCATACGGCTATCAAATCTGTTGCTCCCAGCTAGAAAAACCCAATACAACTATCTATTCTGTGGCACACAGCCACAAAATACGATATAACGCGGTTATCGACTCTTTGCCTTGCAGCTACAGAAAAAAGTTCATACGGCTATCAAGTCTGTTGCTCCCAGCTACAAAAACCTAATACGACTTTATATTCTGTGGCGCACAGCCACAAAAGACAAATTAACGCGGTTATTACCTCTTTGCCTTGCAGCTACAGAAAAAAAGTTTATACGGCTATCAAGTCTGTTGCTCCCAGCTACAAAAACCTAATACGACTTTATATTCTGTGGCGCACAGCCACAAAAGACAAATTAACGCGGTTATTACCTCTTTGCCTTGCAGCTACAGAAAAAAAGTTTATACGGCTATCAAGTCTGTTGCTCCCAGCTACAAAAACCTAATACGACTTTATATTCTGTGGCGCACAGCCACAAAAGACAAATTAACGCGGTTATTGACTCTTTGCCGTGCAGCTACAGAAAAAAGTTTATATGGCTATCAAGTATGTTGTTCCCAGCTAGAAAAACCCAATACAACTATCTATTCTGTGGCACACAGCCACAAAATACGATATAACGCGGTTATCGACTCTTTGCCTTGCAGCTACAGAAAATAGTTTATACGGCTATCAAGTCTGTTGCTCCCAGCTACAAAAACCTAATACGACAATCTATTCCGTGGCGCACAGCCACAAAGACGAATTAACGCGGTTATTGACATTTTGACTTGCAGCCACAAAAACAAATCATACGGCTATCAAGTCTGTTGCTTCCAACTACAAAAACATAATACGACTTTATATTCTGTGGCGCACAGCCACAAAATACAAATTAACGTGGTTATTGACTCTTTGCCTTGCAGTTACAGAGAACATTTCATACGGCTATCAAATCTGTTGCTCCCAGCTACAAAAACCTAATACGACTTTATATTCTGTGGCGCACAGCCACAAAAGACAAATTAACGCGGTTATTACCTCTTTGCCTTGCAGCTACAGAAAAAAAGTTTATACGGCTATCAAGTCTGTTGCTCCCAGCTACAAAAAACCTAATACGACTTTATATTCTGTGGCGCACAGCCACAAAAGACAAATTAACGCGGTTATTGACTCTTTGCCGTGCAGCTACAGAAAAAAGTTTATATGGCTATCAAGTATGTTGTTCCCAGCTAGAAAAACCCAATACAACTATCTATTCTGTGGCACACAGCCACAAAATACGATATAACGCGGTTATCGACTCTTTGCCTTGCAGCTACAGAAAAAAGTTTATACGGCTATCAAGTCTGTTGCTCATGGCTACAAAAACCTAATACGACTTTATATCCTGTGGCGCACAGCCACAAAAGACAAATTAACGCGGTTATTACCTCTTTGCCTTGCAGCTACAGAAAAAAGTTCATACGGCTATCAAGTCTGTTGCTCCCAGCTACAAAAACCTGATACGACAATCTATTCTGTGGCGCACAGCCACAAAGACGAATTAACGCGGTTATTGACATTTTGACTTGCAGCTACAAAAAAAAAATCATACGGCTATCAAGTCTGTTGCTTCCAACTACAAAAACATAATACGACTTTATATTCTGTGGCGCACAGCCACAAAATACAAATTAACGCGGTTATTGACTCTTTGCCTTGCAGTTACAGAGAACATTTCATACGGCTATCAAATCTGTTGCTCCCAGCTACAAAAACCTAATACGACTTTATATTCTGTGGCGCACAGCCACAAAAGACAAATTAACGCGGTTATTACCTCTTTGCCTTGCAGCTACAGAAAAAAAGTTTATACGGCTATCAAGTCTGTTGCTCCCAGCTACAAAAACCTAATACGACTTTATATTCTGTGGCGCACAGCCACAAAAGACAAATTAACGCGGTTATTGACTCTTTGCCGTGCAGCTACAGAAAAAAGTTCATATGGCTATCAAGTATGTTGCTCCCAGCTAGAAAAACCCAATACAACTATCTATTCTGTGGCACACAGCCACAAAATACGATACAACGCGGTTATCGACTCTTTGCCTTGCAGCTACAGAAAAAAGTTTATACGGCTATCAAGTCTGTTGCTCATGGCTACAAAAACCTAATACGACTTTATATCCTGTGGAGCACAGCCACAAAAGACAAATTAACGCGGTTATTACCTCTTTGCCTTGCAGCTACAGAAAAAAGTTCATACGGCTATCAAGTCTGTTGCTCCCAGCTACAAAAACCTGATACGACAATCTATTCTGTGGCGCACAGCCACAAAAGACAAATTAACGCGGTTATTGACTCTTTGCCGTGCAGCTACAGAAAAAAGTTTATATGGCTATCAAGTATGTTGCTCCCAGCTAGAAAAACCCATTACAACTATCTATTCTGTGGCACACAGCCACAAAATACGATATAACGCGGTTATCGACTCTTTGCCTTGCAGCTACAGAAAAAAGTTCATACGGCTATCAAGTCTGTTGCTCCCAGCTACAAAAACCTAATACGACTTTATATTCTGTGGCGCACAGCCACAAAAGACAAATTAACGCGGTTATTACCTCTTTGCCTTGCAGCTACAGAAAAAAAGTTTATACGGCTATCAAGTCTGTTGCTCCCAGCTACAAAAACCTAATACGACTTTATATTCTGTGGCGCACAGCCACAAAAGACAAATTAACGCGGTTATTGACTCTTTGCCGTGCAGCTACAGAAAAAAGTTTATATGGCTATCAAGTATGTTGTTCCCAGCTAGAAAAACCCAATACAACTATCTATTCTGTGGCACACAGCCACAAAATACGATATAACGCGGTTATCGACTCTTTGCCTTGCAGCTACAGAAAATAGTTTATACGGCTATCAAGTCTGTTGCTCCCAGCTACAAAAACCTAATACGACTTTATATCCTGTGGCGCACAGCCACAAAAGACAAATTAACGCGGTTATTACCTCTTTGCCTTGCAGCTACAGAAAAAAGTTCATACGGCTATCAAGTCTGTTGCTCCCAGCTACAAAAACCTGATACGACAATCTATTCTGTGGCGCACAGCCACAAAGACGAATTAACGCGGTTATTGACATTTTGACTTGCAGCTACAGAAAAAAAATCATACGGCTATCAAGTCTGTTGCTTCCAACTACAAAAACATAATACAACTATCTATTCTGTGGCACACAGCCACAAAATACGATATAACGCGGTTATCGACTCTTTGCCTTGCAGCTACAGAAAAAAGTTTATACGGCTATCAAGTCTGTTGCTCATGGCTACAAAAACCTAATACGACTTTATATCCTGTGGCGCACAGCCACAAAAGACAAATTAACGCGGTTATTACCTCTTTGCCTTGCAGCTACAGAAAAAAGTTCATACGGCTATCAAGTCTGTTGCTCCCAGCTACAAAAACCTGATAACGACAATCTATTCTGTGGCGCACAGCCACAAAAGACAAATTAACGCGGTTATTACCTCTTTGCCTTGCAGCTACAGAAAAAAGTTTATACGGCTATCAAGTCTGTTGCTCATGGCTACAAAACCTAATACGACTTTATATCCTGTGGCGCACAGCCACAAAAGACAAATTAACGCGGTTATTACCTCTTTGCCTTGCAGCTACAGAAAAAAGTTCATACGGCTATCAAGTCTGTTGCTCCCAGCTACAAAAACCTGATACGACAATCTATTCTGTGGCGCACAGCCACAAAAGACAAATTAACGCGGTTATTACCTCTTTGCCTTGCAGCTACAGAAAAAAGTTCATACGGCTATCAAGTCTGTTGCTCCCAGCTACAAAAACCTAATACGACTTTATATTCTGTGGCGCACAGCCACAAAAGACAAATTAACGCGGTTATTGACTCTTTGCCGTGCAGCTACAGGAAAAAGGTTATACGGCTATCAAGTATGTTGCTCCCATCTACAAAAACCTGATACGACTATCTATTCTGTGGCGCACAGCCACAAAATACGAATTAACGCGGTTATCGACTCTTTGCCTTGCAGCTACAGAGAACAGTTCATACGGCTATCAAATCTGTTGCTCCCAGCTAGAAAAACCCAATACAACTATCTATTCTGTGGCACACAGCCACAAAATACGATATAACGCGGTTATCGACTCTTTGCCTTGCAGCTACAGAAAAAAGTTCATACGGCTATCAAGTCTGTTGCTCCCAGCTACAAAAACCTAATACGACTTTATATTCTGTGGCGCACAGCCACAAAAGACAAATTAACGCGGTTATTACCTCTTTGCCTTGCAGCTACAGAAAAAAAGTTTATACGGCTATCAAGTCTGTTGCTCCCAGCTACAAAAACCTAATACGACTTTATATTCTGTGGCGCACAGCCACAAAAGACAAATTAACGCGGTTATTACCTCTTTGCCTTGCAGCTACAGAAAAAAAGTTTATACGGCTATCAAGTCTGTTGCTCCAGCTACAAAAACCTAATACGACTTTATATTCTGTGGCGCACAGCCACAAAAGACAAATTAACGCGGTTATTGACTCTTTGCCGTGCAGCTACAGAAAAAAGTTTATATGGCTATCAAGTATGTTGTTCCCAGCTAGAAAAACCCAATACAACTATCTATTCTGTGGCACACAGCCACAAAATACGATATAACGCGGTTATCGACTCTTTGCCTTGCAGCTACAGAAAATAGTTTATACGGCTATCAAGTCTGTTGCTCCCAGCTACAAAAACCTAATACGACTTTATATCCTGTGGCGCACAGCCACAAAAGACAAATTAACGCGGTTATTACCTCTTTGCCTTGCAGCTACAGAAAAAAGTCATACGGCTATCAAGTCTGTTGCTCCCAGCTACAAAAACCTGATACGACAATCTATTCTGTGGCGCACAGCCACAAAGACGAATTAACGCGGTTATTGACATTTTGACTTGCAGCTACAGAAAAAAAATCATACGGCTATCAAGTCTGTTGCTTCCAACTACAAAAACATAATACAACCTATCTATTCTGTGGCACACAGCCACAAAATACGATATAACGCGGTTATCGACTCTTTGCCTTGCAGCTACAGAAAAAAGTTTATACGGCTATCAAGTCTGTTGCTCATGGCTACAAAAACCTAATACGACTTTATATCCTGTGGCGCACAGCCACAAAAGACAAATTAACGCGGTTATTACCTCTTTGCCTTGCAGCTACAGAAAAAAGTTCATACGGCTATCAAGTCTGTTGCTCCCAGCTACAAAAACCTGATACGACAATCTATTCTGTGGCGCACAGCCACAAAAGACAAATTAACGCGGTTATTACCTCTTTGCCTTGCAGCTACAGAAAAAAGTTTATACGGCTATCAAGTCTGTTGCTCATGGCTACAAAAACCTAATACGACTTTATATCCTGTGGCGCACAGCCACAAAAGACAAATTAACGCGGTTATTACCTCTTTGCCTTGCAGCTACAGAAAAAAGTTCATACGGCTATCAAGTCTGTTGCTCCCAGCTACAAAAACCTGATACGACAATCTATTCTGTGGCGCACAGCCACAAAAGACAAATTAACGCGGTTATTACCTCTTTGCCTTGCAGCTACAGAAAAAAGTTCATACGGCTATCAAGTCTGTTGCTCCCAGCTACAAAAACCTAATACGACTTTATATTCTGTGGCGCACAGCCACAAAAGACAAATTAACGCGGTTATTGACTCTTTGCCGTGCAGCTACAGGAAAAAGGTTATACGGCTATCAAGTATGTTGCTCCCAGCTACAAAAACCTGATACGACTATCTATTCTGTGGCGCACAGCCACAAAATACGAATTAACGCGGTTATCGACTCTTTGCCTTGCAGCTACAGAGAACAGTTCATACGGCTATCAAATCTGTTGCTCCCAGCTAGAAAAACCCAATACAACTATCTATTCTGTGGCACACAGCCACAAAATACGATATAACGCGGTTATCGACTCTTTGCCTTGCAGCTACAGAAAAAAGTTCATACGGCTATCAAGTCTGTTGCTCCCAGCTACAAAAACCTAATACGACTTTATATTCTGTGGCGCACAGCCACAAAAGACAAATTAACGCGGTTATTACCTCTTTGCCTTGCAGCTACAGAAAAAAAGTTTATACGGCTATCAAGTCTGTTGCTCCCAGCTACAAAAACCTAATACGACTTTATATTCTGTGGCGCACAGCCACAAAAGACAAATTAACGCGGTTATTACCTCTTTGCCTTGCAGCTACAGAAAAAAAAGTTTATACGGCTATCAAGTCTGTTGCTCCCAGCTACAAAAACCTAATACGACTTTATATTCTGTGGCGCACAGCCACAAAAGACAAATTAACGCGGTTATTGACTCTTTGCCGTGCAGCTACAGAAAAAAGTTTATATGGCTATCAAGTATGTTGTTCCCAGCTAGAAAAACCCAATACAACTATCTATTCTGTGGCACACAGCCACAAAATACGATATAACGCGGTTATCGACTCTTTGCCTTGCAGCTACAGAAAATAGTTTATACGGCTATCAAGTCTGTTGCTCCCAGCTACAAAAACCTAATACGACTTTATATCCTGTGGCGCACAGCCACAAAAGACAAATTAACGCGGTTATTACCTCTTTGCCTTGCAGCTACAGAAAAAAGTTCATACGGCTATCAAGTCTGTTGCTCCCAGCTACAAAAACCTGATACGACAATCTATTCTGTGGCGCACAGCCACAAAGACGAATTAACGCGGTTATTGACATTTTGACTTGCAGCTACAGAAAAAAAAATCATACGGCTATCAAGTCTGTTGCTTCCAACTACAAAAACATAATACAACTATCTATTCTGTGGCACACAGCCACAAAATACGATATAACGCGGTTATCGACTCTTTGCCTTGCAGCTACAGAAAAAAGTTTATACGGCTATCAAGTCTGTTGCTCATGGCTACAAAAACCTAATACGACTTTATATCCTGTGGCGCACAGCCACAAAAGACAAATTAACGCGGTTATTACCTCTTTGCCTTGCAGCTACAGAAAAAAGTTCATACGGCTATCAAGTCTGTTGCTCCCAGCTACAAAAACCTGATACGACAATCTATTCTGTGGCGCACAGCCACAAAAGACAAATTAACGCGGTTATTACCTCTTTGCCTTGCAGCTACAGAAAAAAGTTTATACGGCTATCAAGTCTGTTGCTCATGGCTACAAAAACCTAATACGACTTTATATCCTGTGGCGCACAGCCACAAAAGACAAATTAACGCGGTTATTACCTCTTTGCCTTGCAGCTACAGAAAAAAGTTCATACGGCTATCAAGTCTGTTGCTCCCAGCTACAAAAACCTGATACGACAATCTATTCTGTGGCGCACAGCCACAAAAGACAAATTAACGCGGTTATTACCTCTTTGCCTTGCAGCTACAGAAAAAAGTTCATACGGCTATCAAGTCTGTTGCTCCCAGCTACAAAAACCTAATACGACTTTATATTCTGTGGCGCACAGCCACAAAAGACAAATTAACGCGGTTATTGACTCTTTGCCGTGCAGCTACAGGAAAAAGGTTATACGGCTATCAAGTATGTTGCTCCCAGCTACAAAAACCTGATACGACTATCTATTCTGTGGCGCACAGCCACAAAATACGAATTAACGCGGTTATCGACTCTTTGCCTTGCAGCTACAGAGAACAGTTCATACGGCTATCAAATCTGTTGCTCCCAGCTAGAAAAACCCAATACAACTATCTATTCTGTGGCACACAGCCACAAAATACGATATAACGCGGTTATCGACTCTTTGCCTTGCAGCTACAGAAAAAAGTTCATACGGCTATCAAGTCTGTTGCTCCCAGCTACAAAAACCTAATACGACTTTATATTCTGTGGCGCACAGCCACAAAAGACAAATTAACGCGGTTATTACCTCTTTGCCTTGCAGCTACAGAAAAAAAGTTTATACGGCTATCAAGTCTGTTGCTCCCAGCTACAAAAACCTAATACGACTTTATATTCTGTGGCGCACAGCCACAAAAGACAAATTAACGCGGTTATTACCTCTTTGCCTTGCAGCTACAGAAAAAAAGTTTATACGGCTATCAAGTCTGTTGCTCCCAGCTACAAAAACCTAATACGACTTTATATTCTGTGGCGCACAGCCACAAAAGACAAATTAACGCGGTTATTGACTCTTTGCCGTGCAGCTACAGGAAAAAGTTTATATGGCTATCAAGTATGTTGTTCCCAGCTAGAAAAACCCAATACAACTATCTATTCTGTGGCACACAGCCACAAAATACGATATAACGCGGTTATCGACTCTTTGCCTTGCAGCTACAGAAAATAGTTTATACGGCTATCAAGTCTGTTGCTCCCAGCTACAAAAACCTAATACGACTTTATATCCTGTGGCGCACAGCCACAAAAGACAAATTAACGCGGTTATTACCTCTTTGCCTTGCAGCTACAGAAAAAAGTTCATACGGCTATCAAGTCTGTTGCTCCCAGCTACAAAAACCTGATACGACAATCTATTCTGTGGCGCACAGCCACAAAGACGAATTAACGCGGTTATTGACATTTTGACTTGCAGCTACAGAAAAAAAATCATACGGCTATCAAGTCTGTTGCTTCCAACTACAAAAACATAATACAACTATCTATTCTGTGGCACACAGCCACAAAATACGATATAACGCGGTTATCGACTCTTTGCCTTGCAGCTACAGAAAAAAGTTTATACGGCTATCAAGTCTGTTGCTCATGGCTACAAAAACCTAATACGACTTTATATCCTGTGGCGCACAGCCACAAAAGACACCTTAACGCGGTTATTACCTCTTTGCCTTGCAGCTACAGAAAAAAGTTCATACGGCTATCAAGTCTGTTGCTCCCAGCTACAAAAACCTGATACGACAATCTATTCTGTGGCGCACAGCCACAAAAGACAAATTAACGCGGTTATTACCTCTTTGCCTTGCAGCTACAGAAAAAAAGTTTATACGGCTATCAAGTCTGTTGCTCATGGCTACAAAAACCTAATACGACTTTATATCCTGTGGCGCACAGCCACAAAAGACAAATTAACGCGGTTATTACCTCTTTGCCTTGCAGCTACAGAAAAAAGTTCATACGGCTATCAAGTCTGTTGCTCCCAGCTACAAAAACCTGATACGACAATCTATTCTGTGGCGCACAGCCACAAAAGACAAATTAACGCGGTTATTACCTCTTTGCCTTGCAGCTACAGAAAAAAGTTCATACGGCTATCAAGTCTGTTGCTCCCAGCTACAAAAACCTAATACGACTTTATATTCTGTGGCGCACAGCCACAAAAGACAAATTAACGCGGTTATTGACTCTTTGCCGTGCAGCTACAGGAAAAAGGTTATACGGCTATCAAGTATGTTGCTCCCAGCTACAAAAACCTGATACGACTATCTATTCTGTGGCGCACAGCCACAAAATACGAATTAACGCGGTTATCGACTCTTTGCCTTGCATCTACAGAGAACAGTTCATACGGCTATCAAATCTGTTGCTCCCAGCTAGAAAAACCCAATACAACTATCTATTCTGTGGCACACAGCCACAAAATACGATATAACGCGGTTATCGACTCTTTGCCTTGCAGCTACAGAAAAAAGTTCATACGGCTATCAAGTCTGTTGCTCCCAGCTACAAAAACCTAATACGACTTTATATTCTGTGGCGCACAGCCACAAAAGACAAATAAACGCGGTTATTACCTCTTTGCCTTGCAGCTACAGAAAAAAAGTTTATACGGCTATCAAGTCTGTTGCTCCCAGCTACAAAAACCTAATACGACTTTATATTCTGTGGCGCACAGCCACAAAAGACAAATTAACGCGGTTATTACCTCTTTGCCTTGCAGCTACAGAAAAAAAGTTTATACGGCTATCAAGTCTGTTGCTCCCAGCTACAAAAACCTAATACGACTTTATATTCTGTGGCGCACAGCCACAAAAGACAAATTAACGCGGTTATTGACTCTTTGCCGTGCAGCTACAGAAAAAAGTTTATATGGCTATCAAGTATGTTGTTCCCAGCTAGAAAAACCCAATACAACTATCTATTCTGTGGCACACAGCCACAAAATACGATATAACGCGGTTATCGACTCTTTGCCTTGCAGCTACAGAAAATAGTTTATACGGCTATCAAGTCTGTTGCTCCCAGCTACAAAAACCTAATACGACTTTATATCCTGTGGCGCACAGCCACAAAAGACAAATTAACGCGGTTATTACCTCTTTGCCTTGCAGCTACAGAAAAAAGTTCATACGGCTATCAAGTCTGTTGCTCCCAGCTACAAAAACCTGATACGACAATCTATTCTGTGGCGCACAGCCACAAAGACGAATTAACGCGGTTATTGACATTTTGACTTGCAGCTACAGAAAAAAAATCATACGGCTATCAAGTCTGTTGCTTCCAACTACAAAAACATAATACAACTATCTATTCTGTGGCACACAGCCACAAAATACGATATAACGCGGTTATCGACTCTTTGCCTTGCAGCTACAGAAAAAAGTTTATACGGCTATCAAGTCTGTTGCTCATGGCTACAAAAACCTAATACGACTTTATATCCTGTGGCGCACAGCCACAAAAGACAAATTAACGCGGTTATTACCTCTTTGCCTTGCAGCTACAGAAAAAAGTTCATACGGCTATCAAGTCTGTTGCTCCCAGCTACAAAAACCTGATACGACAATCTATTCTGTGGCGCACAGCCACAAAAGACAAATTAACGCGGTTATTACCTCTTTGCCTTGCAGCTACAGAAAAAAGTTTATACGGCTATCAAGTCTGTTGCTCATGGCTACAAAAACCTAATACGACTTTATATCCTGTGGCGCACAGCCACAAAAGACAAATTAACGCGGTTATTACCTCTTTGCCTTGCAGCTACAGAAAAAAGTTCATACGGCTATCAAGTCTGTTGCTCCCAGCTACAAAAACCTGATACGACAATCTATTCTGTGGCGCACAGCCACAAAAGACAAATTAACGCGGTTATTACCTCTTTGCCTTGCAGCTACAGAAAAAAGTTCATACGGCTATCAAGTCTGTTGCTCCCAGCTACAAAAACCTAATACGACTTTATATTCTGTGGCGCACAGCCACAAAAGACAAATTAACGCGGTTATTGACTCTTTGCCGTGCAGCTACAGGAAAAAGGTTATACGGCTATCAAGTATGTTGCTCCCAGCTACAAAAACCTGATACGACTATCTATTCTGTGGCGCACAGCCACAAAATACGAATTAACGCGGTTATCGACTCTTTGCCTTGCAGCTACAGAGAACAGTTCATACGGCTATCAAATCTGTTGCTCCCAGCTAGAAAAACCCAATACAACTATCTATTCTGTGGCACACAGCCACAAAATACGATATAACGCGGTTATCGACTCTTTGCCTTGCAGCTACAGAAAAAAGTTCATACGGCTATCAAGTCTGTTGCTCCCAGCTACAAAAACCTAATACGACTTTATATTCTGTGGCGCACAGCCACAAAAGACAAATTAACGCGGTTATTACCTCTTTGCCTTGCAGCTACAGAAAAAAAGTTTATACGGCTATCAAGTCTGTTGCTCCCAGCTACAAAAACCTAATACGACTTTATATTCTGTGGCGCACAGCCACAAAAGACAAATTAACGCGGTTATTGACTCTTTGCCGTGCAGCTACAGAAAAAAGTTTATATGGCTATCAAGTATGTTGTTCCCAGCTAGAAAAACCCAATACAACTATCTATTCTGTGGCACACAGCCACAAAATACGATATAACGCGGTTATCGACTCTTTGCCTTGCAGCTACAGAAAAAAGTTTATACGGCTATCAAGTCTGTTGCTCCCAGCTACAAAAACCTAATACGACTTTATATTCTGTGGCGCACAGCCACAAAAGACAAATTAACGCGGTTATTGACTCTTTGCCGTGCAGCTACAGGAAAAAGGTTATACGGCTATCAAGTATGTTGCTCCCAGCTACAAAAACCTGATACGACTATCTATTCTGTGGCGCACAGCCACAAAATACGAATTAACGCGGTTATCGACTCTTTGCCTTGCAGCTACAGAGAACAGTTCATACGGCTATCAAATCTGTTGCTCCCAGCTAGAAAAAACCCAATACAACTATCTATTCTGTGGCACACAGCCACAAAATACGATATAACGCGGTTATCGACTCTTTGCCTTGCAGCTACAGAAAAAAGTTCATATGGCTATCAAGTCTGTTGCTCCCAGCTACAAAAACCTAATACGACTTTATATTCTGTGGCGCACAGCCACAAAAGACAAATTAACGCGGTTATTGACTCTTTGCCGTGCAGCTACAGAAAAAAGTTTATATGGCTATCAAGTATGTTGTTCCCAGCTAGAAAAACCCAATACAACTATCTATTCTGTGGCACACAGCCACAAAATACGATATAACGCGGTTATCGACTCTTTGCCTTGCAGCTACAGAAAAAAGTTTATACGGCTATCAAGTCTGTTGCTCATGGCTACAAAAACCTAATACGACTTTATATCCTGTGGCGCACAGCCACAAAAGACAAGTTAACGCGGTTATTACCTCTTTGCCTTGCAGCTACAGAAAAAAGTTCATACGGCTATCAAGTCTGTTGCTCCCAGCTACAAAAACCTGATACGACAATCTATTCTGTGGCGCACAGCCACAAAGACGAATTAACGCGGTTATTGACATTTTGACTTGCAGCTACAAAAAAAAATCATACGGCTATCAAGTCTGTTGCTTCCAACTACAAAAACATAATACGACTTTATATTCTGTAGCGCACAGCCACAAAATACAAATTAACGCGGTTATTGACTCTTTGCCTTGCAGTTACAGAGAACATTTCATACGGCTATCAAATCTGTTGCTCCCAGCTACAAAAACCTAATACGACTTTATATTCTGTGGCGCACAGCCACAAAAGACAAATTAACGCGGTTATTACCTCTTTGCCTTGCAGCTACAGAAAAAAAGTTTATACGGCTATCAAGTCTGTTGCTCCCAGCTACAAAAACCTAATACGACTTTATATTCTGTGGCGCACAGCCACAAAAGACAAATTAACGCGGTTATTGACTCTTTGCCGTGCAGCTACAGAAAAAAGTTTATATGGCTATCAAGTATGTTGCTCCCAGCTAGAAAAACCCAATACAACTATCTATTCTGTGGCACACAGCCACAAAATACGATATAACGCGGTTATCGACTCTTTGCCTTGCAGCTACAGAAAAAAGTTTATACGGCTATCAAGTCTGTTGCTCATGGCTACACAAACCTAATACGACTTTATATCCTGTGGCGCACAGCCACAAAAGACAAATTAACGCGGTTATTACCTCTTTGCCTTGCAGCTACAGAAAAACGTTCATACGGCTATCAAGTCTGTTGCTCCCAGCTACAAAAACCTGATACGACAATCTATTCTGTGGCGCACAGCCACAAAAGACAAATTAACGCGGTTATTGACTCTTTGCCGTGCAGCTACAGAAAAAAGTTTATATGGCTATCAAGTATGTTGCTCCCAGCTAGAAAAACCCAATACAACTATCTATTCTGTGGCACACAGCCACAAAATACGATATAACGCGGTTATCGACTCTTTGCCTTGCAGCTACAGAAAAAAGTTCATACGGCTATCAAGTCTGTTGCTCCCAGCTACAAAAACCTAATACGACTTTATATTCTGTGGCGCACAGCCACAAAAGACAAATTAACGCGGTTATTACCTCTTTGCCTTGCAGCTACAGAAAAAAGTTCATACGGCTATCAAGTCTGTTGCTCCCAGCTACAAAAACCTGATACGACAATCTATTCTGTGGCGCACAGCCACAAAAGACAAATTAACGCGGTTATTACCTCTTTGCCTTGCAGCTACAGAAAAAAGTTCATACGGCTATCAAGTCTGTTGCTCCCAGCTACAAAAACCTAATACGACTTTATATTCTGTGGCGCACAGCCACAAAAGACAAATTAACGCGGTTATTGACTATTTGCCGTGCAGCTACAGGAAAAAGGTTATACGGCTATCAAGTATGTTGCTCCCAGCTACAAAAACCTGATACGACTATCTATTCTGTGGCGCACAGCCACAAAATACGAATTAACGCGGTTATCGACTCTTTGCCTTGCAGCTACAGAGAACAGTTCATACGGCTATCAAATCTGTTGCTCCCAGCTAGAAAAACCCAATACAACTATCTATTCTGTGGCACACAGCCACAAAATACGATATAACGCGGTTATCGACTCTTTGCCTTGCAGCTACAGAAAAAAGTTCATACGGCTATCAAGTCTGTTGCTCCCAGCTACAAAAACCTAATACGACTTTATATTCTGTGGCGCACAGCCACAAAAGACAAATTAACGCGGTTATTACCTCTTTGCCTTGCAGCTACAGAAAAAAGTTCATACGGCTATCAAGTCTGTTGCTCCCAGCTACAAAAACCTGATACGACAATCTATTCTGTGGCGCACAGCCACAAAAGACAAATTAACGCGGTTATTACCTCTTTGCCTTGCAGCTACAGAAAAAAGTTCATACGGCTATCAAGTCTGTTGCTCCCAGCTACAAAAACCTAATACGACTTTATATTCTGTGGCGCACAGCCACAAAAGACAAATTAACGCGGTTATTGACTATTTGCCGTGCAGCTACAGGAAAAAGGTTATACGGCTATCAAGTATGTTGCTCCCAGCTACAAAAACCTGATACGACTATCTATTCTGTGGCGCACAGCCACAAAATACGAATTAACGCGGTTATCGACTCTTTGCCTTGCAGCTACAGAGAACAGTTCATACGGCTATCAAATCTGTTGCTCCCAGCTAGAAAAACCCAATACAACTATCTATTCTGTGGCACACAGCCACAAAATACGATATAACGCGGTTATCGACTCTTTGCCTTGCAGCTACAGAAAAAAGTTCATACGGCTATCAAGTCTGTTGCTCCCAGCTACAAAAACCTAATACGACTTTATATTCTGTGGCGCACAGCCACAAAAGACAAATTAACGCGGTTATTACCTCTTTGCCTTGCAGCTACAGAAAAAAAGTTTATACGGCTATCAAGTCTGTTGCTCCCAGCTACAAAAACCTAATACGACTTTATATTCTGTGGCGCACAGCCACAAAAGACAAATTAACGCGGTTATTGACTCTTTGCCGTGCAGCTACAGAAAAAAGTTCATATGGCTATCAAGTATGTTGTTCCCAGCTAGAAAAACCCAATACAACTATCTATTCTGTGCCACACAGCCACAAAATACGATATAACGCGGTTATCGACTCTTTGCCTTGCAGCTACAGAAAAAAGTTTATACGGCTATCAAGTCTGTTGCTCATGGCTACAAAAACCTAATACGACTTTATATCCTGTGGCGCACAGCCACAAAAGACAAATTAACGCGGTTATTACCTCTTTGCCTTGCAGCTACAGAAAAAAAGTTCATACGGCTATCAAGTCTGTTGCTCCCAGCTACAAAAACCTGATACGACAATCTATTCTGTGGCGCACAGCCACAAAGACGAATTAACGCGGTTATTGACATTTTGACTTGCAGCTACAAAAAAAAATCATACGGCTATCAAGTCTGTTGCTTCCAACTACAAAAACATAATACGACTTTATATTCTGTAGCGCACAGCCACAAAATACAAATTAACGCGGTTATTGACTCTTTGCCTTGCAGTTACAGAGAACATTTCATACGGCTATCAAATCTGTTGCTCCCAGCTACAAAAACCTAATACGACTTTATATTCTGTGGCGCACAGCCACAAAAGACAAATTAACGCGGTTATTACCTCTTTGCCTTGCAGCTACAGAAAAAAAGTTTATACGGCTATCAAGTCTGTTGCTCATGGCTACAAAAACCTAATACGACTTTATATCCTGTGGCGCACAGCCACAAAAGACAAATTAACGCGGTTATTACCTCTTTGCCTTGCAGCTACAGAAAAAAGTTCATACGGCTATCAAGTCTGTTGCTCCCAGCTACAAAAACCTGATACGACAATCTATTCTGTGGCGCACAGCCACAAAAGACAAATTAACGCGGTTATTACCTCTTTGCCTTGCAGCTACAGAAAAAAAGTTTATACGGCTATCAAGTCTGTTGCTCATGGCTACAAAAACCTAATACGACTTTATATCCTGTGGCGCACAGCCACAAAAGACAAATTAACGCGGTTATTACCTCTTTGCCTTGCAGCTACAGAAAAAAGTTCATACGGCTATCAAGTCTGTTGCTCCCAGCTACAAAAACCTGATACGACAATCTATTCTGTGGCGCACAGCCACAAAAGACAAATTAACGCGGTTATTACCTCTTTGCCTTGCAGCTACAGAAAAAAGTTCATACGGCTATCAAGTCTGTTGCTCCCAGCTACAAAAACCTAATACGACTTTATATTCTGTGGCGCACAGCCACAAAAGACAAATTAACGCGGTTATTGACTCTTTGCCGTGCAGCTACAGGAAAAAGGTTATACGGCTATCAAGTATGTTGCTCCCAGCTACAAAAACCTGATACGACTATCTATTCTGTGGCGCACAGCCACAAAATACGAATTAACGCGGTTATCGACTCTTTGCCTTGCAGCTACAGAGAACAGTTCATACGGCTATCAAATCTGTTGCTCCCAGCTAGAAAAACCCAATACAACTATCTATTCTGTGGCACACAGCCACAAAATACGATATAACGCGGTTATCGACTCTTTGCCTTGCAGCTACAGAAAAAAGTTCATACGGCTATCAAGTCTGTTGCTCCCAGCTACAAAAACCTAATACGACTTTATATTCTGTGGCGCACAGCCACAAAAGACAAATTAACGCGGTTATTACCTCTTTGCCTTGCAGCTACAGAAAAAAAGTTTATACGGCTATCAAGTCTGTTGCTCCCAGCTACAAAAACCTAATACGACTTTATATTCTGTGGCGCACAGCCACAAAAGACAAATTAACGCGGTTATTACCTCTTTGCCTTGCAGCTACAGAAAAAAAGTTTATACGGCTATCAAGTCTGTTGCTCCCAGCTACAAAAACCTAATACGACTTTATATTCTGTGGCGCACAGCCACAAAAGACAAATTAACGCGGTTATTGACTCTTTGCCGTGCAGCTACAGAAAAAAGTTTATATGGCTATCAAGTATGTTGTTCCCAGCTAGAAAAACCCAATACAACTATCTATTCTGTGGCACACAGCCACAAAATACGATATAACGCGGTTATCGACTCTTTGCCTTGCAGCTACAGAAAATAGTTTATACGGCTATCAAGTCTGTTGCTCCCAGCTACAAAAACCTAATACGACTTTATATCCTGTGGCGCACAGCCACAAAAGACAAATTAACGCGGTTATTACCTCTTTGCCTTGCAGCTACAGAAAAAAGTTCATACGGCTATCAAGTCTGTTGCTCCCAGCTACAAAAACCTGATACGACAATCTATTCTGTGGCGCACAGCCACAAAGACGAATTAACGCGGTTATTGACATTTTGACTTGCAGCTACAGAAAAAAAATCATACGGCTATCAAGTCTGTTGCTTCCAACTACAAAAACATAATACAACTATCTATTCTGTGGCACACAGCCACAAAATACGATATAACGCGGTTATCGACTCTTTGCCTTGCAGCTACAGAAAAAAGTTTATACGGCTATCAAGTCTGTTGCTCATGGCTACAAAAACCTAATACGACTTTATATCCTGTGGCGCACAGCCACAAAAGACAAATTAACGCGGTTATTACCTCTTTGCCTTGCAGCTACAGAAAAAAGTTCATACGGCTATCAAGTCTGTTGCTCCCAGCTACAAAAACCTGATACGACAATCTATTCTGTGGCGCACAGCCACAAAAGACAAATTAACGCGGTTATTACCTCTTTGCCTTGCAGCTACAGAAAAAAGTTTATACGGCTATCAAGTCTGTTGCTCATGGCTACAAAAACCTAATACGACTTTATATCCTGTGGCGCACAGCCACAAAAGACAAATTAACGCGGTTATTACCTCTTTGCCTTGCAGCTACAGAAAAAAGTTCATACGGCTATCAAGTCTGTTGCTCCCAGCTACAAAAACCTGATACGACAATCTATTCTGTGGCGCACAGCCACAAAAGACAAATTAACGCGGTTATTACCTCTTTGCCTTGCAGCTACAGAAAAAAGTTCATACGGCTATCAAGTCTGTTGCTCCCAGCTACAAAAACCTAATACGACTTTATATTCTGTGGCGCACAGCCACAAAAGACAAATTAACGCGGTTATTGACTCTTTGCCGTGCAGCTACAGGAAAAAGGTTATACGGCTATCAAGTATGTTGCTCCCAGCTACAAAAACCTGATACGACTATCTATTCTGTGGCGCACAGCCACAAAATACGAATTAACGCGGTTATCGACTCTTTGCCTTGCAGCTACAGAGAACAGTTCATACGGCTATCAAATCTGTTGCTCCCAGCTAGAAAAACCCAATACAACTATCTATTCTGTGGCACACAGCCACAAAATACGATATAACGCGGTTATCGACTCTTTGCCTTGCAGCTACAGAAAAAAGTTCATACGGCTATCAAGTCTGTTGCTCCCAGCTACAAAAACCTAATACGACTTTATATTCTGTGGCGCACAGCCACAAAAGACAAATTAACGCGGTTATTACCTCTTTGCCTTGCAGCTACAGAAAAAAAGTTTATACGGCTATCAAGTCTGTTGCTCCCAGCTACAAAAACCTAATACGACTTTATATTCTGTGGCGCACAGCCACAAAAGACAAATTAACGCGGTTATTGACTCTTTGCCGTGCAGCTACAGAAAAAAGTTTATATGGCTATCAAGTATGTTGTTCCCAGCTAGAAAAACCCAATACAACTATCTATTCTGTGGCACACAGCCACAAAATACGATATAACGCGGTTATCGACTCTTTGCCTTGCAGCTACAGAAAAAAGTTTATACGGCTATCAAGTCTGTTGCTCCCAGCTACAAAAACCTAATACGACTTTATATTCTGTGGCGCACAGCCACAAAAGACAAATTAACGCGGTTATTGACTCTTTGCCGTGCAGCTACAGGAAAAAGGTTATACGGCTATCAAGTATGTTGCTCCCAGCTACAAAAACCTGATACGACTATCTATTCTGTGGCGCACAGCCACAAAATACGAATTAACGCGGTTATCGACTCTTTGCCTTGCAGCTACAGAGAACAGTTCATACGGCTATCAAATCTGTTGCTCCCAGCTAGAAAAAACCCAATACAACTATCTATTCTGTGGCACACAGCCACAAAATACGATATAACGCGGTTATCGACTCTTTGCCTTGCAGCTACAGAAAAAAGTTCATATGGCTATCAAGTCTGTTGCTCCCAGCTACAAAAACCTAATACGACTTTATATTCTGTGGCGCACAGCCACAAAAGACAAATTAACGCGGTTATTGACTCTTTGCCGTGCAGCTACAGAAAAAAGTTTATATGGCTATCAAGTATGTTGTTCCCAGCTAGAAAAACCCAATACAACTATCTATTCTGTGGCACACAGCCACAAAATACGATATAACGCGGTTATCGACTCTTTGCCTTGCAGCTACAGAAAAAAGTTTATACGGCTATCAAGTCTGTTGCTCATGGCTACAAAAACCTAATACGACTTTATATCCTGTGGCGCACAGCCACAAAAGACAAGTTAACGCGGTTATTACCTCTTTGCCTTGCAGCTACAGAAAAAAGTTCATACGGCTATCAAGTCTGTTGCTCCCAGCTACAAAAACCTGATACGACAATCTATTCTGTGGCGCACAGCCACAAAGACGAATTAACGCGGTTATTGACATTTTGACTTGCAGCTACAAAAAAAAATCATACGGCTATCAAGTCTGTTGCTTCCAACTACAAAAACATAATACGACTTTATATTCTGTAGCGCACAGCCACAAAATACAAATTAACGCGGTTATTGACTCTTTGCCTTGCAGTTACAGAGAACATTTCATACGGCTATCAAATCTGTTGCTCCCAGCTACAAAAACCTAATACGACTTTATATTCTGTGGCGCACAGCCACAAAAGACAAATTAACGCGGTTATTACCTCTTTGCCTTGCAGCTACAGAAAAAAAGTTTATACGGCTATCAAGTCTGTTGCTCCCAGCTACAAAAACCTAATACGACTTTATATTCTGTGGCGCACAGCCACAAAAGACAAATTAACGCGGTTATTGACTCTTTGCCGTGCAGCTACAGAAAAAAGTTTATATGGCTATCAAGTATGTTGCTCCCAGCTAGAAAAACCCAATACAACTATCTATTCTGTGGCACACAGCCACAAAATACGATATAACGCGGTTATCGACTCTTTGCCTTGCAGCTACAGAAAAAAGTTTATACGGCTATCAAGTCTGTTGCTCATGGCTACACAAACCTAATACGACTTTATATCCTGTGGCGCACAGCCACAAAAGACAAATTAACGCGGTTATTACCTCTTTGCCTTGCAGCTACAGAAAAACGTTCATACGGCTATCAAGTCTGTTGCTCCCAGCTACAAAAACCTGATACGACAATCTATTCTGTGGCGCACAGCCACAAAAGACAAATTAACGCGGTTATTGACTCTTTGCCGTGCAGCTACAGAAAAAAGTTTATATGGCTATCAAGTATGTTGCTCCCAGCTAGAAAAACCCAATACAACTATCTATTCTGTGGCACACAGCCACAAAATACGATATAACGCGGTTATCGACTCTTTGCCTTGCAGCTACAGAAAAAAGTTCATACGGCTATCAAGTCTGTTGCTCCCAGCTACAAAAACCTAATACGACTTTATATTCTGTGGCGCACAGCCACAAAAGACAAATTAACGCGGTTATTACCTCTTTGCCTTGCAGCTACAGAAAAAAGTTCATACGGCTATCAAGTCTGTTGCTCCCAGCTACAAAAACCTGATACGACAATCTATTCTGTGGCGCACAGCCACAAAAGACAAATTAACGCGGTTATTACCTCTTTGCCTTGCAGCTACAGAAAAAAGTTCATACGGCTATCAAGTCTGTTGCTCCCAGCTACAAAAACCTAATACGACTTTATATTCTGTGGCGCACAGCCACAAAAGACAAATTAACGCGGTTATTGACTATTTGCCGTGCAGCTACAGGAAAAAGGTTATACGGCTATCAAGTATGTTGCTCCCAGCTACAAAAACCTGATACGACTATCTATTCTGTGGCGCACAGCCACAAAATACGAATTAACGCGGTTATCGACTCTTTGCCTTGCAGCTACAGAGAACAGTTCATACGGCTATCAAATCTGTTGCTCCCAGCTAGAAAAACCCAATACAACTATCTATTCTGTGGCACACAGCCACAAAATACGATATAACGCGGTTATCGACTCTTTGCCTTGCAGCTACAGAAAAAAGTTCATACGGCTATCAAGTCTGTTGCTCCCAGCTACAAAAACCTAATACGACTTTATATTCTGTGGCGCACAGCCACAAAAGACAAATTAACGCGGTTATTACCTCTTTGCCTTGCAGCTACAGAAAAAAGTTCATACGGCTATCAAGTCTGTTGCTCCCAGCTACAAAAACCTGATACGACAATCTATTCTGTGGCGCACAGCCACAAAAGACAAATTAACGCGGTTATTACCTCTTTGCCTTGCAGCTACAGAAAAAAGTTCATACGGCTATCAAGTCTGTTGCTCCCAGCTACAAAAACCTAATACGACTTTATATTCTGTGGCGCACAGCCACAAAAGACAAATTAACGCGGTTATTGACTATTTGCCGTGCAGCTACAGGAAAAAGGTTATACGGCTATCAAGTATGTTGCTCCCAGCTACAAAAACCTGATACGACTATCTATTCTGTGGCGCACAGCCACAAAATACGAATTAACGCGGTTATCGACTCTTTGCCTTGCAGCTACAGAGAACAGTTCATACGGCTATCAAATCTGTTGCTCCCAGCTAGAAAAACCCAATACAACTATCTATTCTGTGGCACACAGCCACAAAATACGATATAACGCGGTTATCGACTCTTTGCCTTGCAGCTACAGAAAAAAGTTCATACGGCTATCAAGTCTGTGGCTCCCAGCTACAAAAACCTAATACGACTTTATATTCTGTGGCGCACAGCCACAAAAGACAAATTAACGCGGTTATTACCTCTTTGCCTTGCAGCTACAGAAAAAAAGTTTATACGGCTATCAAGTCTGTTGCTCCCAGCTACAAAAACCTAATACGACTTTATATTCTGTGGCGCACAGCCACAAAAGACAAATTAACGCGGTTATTGACTCTTTGCCGTGCAGCTACAGAAAAAAGTTCATATGGCTATCAAGTATGTTGTTCCCAGCTAGAAAAACCCAATACAACTATCTATTCTGTGCCACACAGCCACAAAATACGATATAACGCGGTTATCGACTCTTTGCCTTGCAGCTACAGAAAAAAGTTTATACGGCTATCAAGTCTGTTGCTCATGGCTACAAAAACCTAATACGACTTTATATCCTGTGGCGCACAGCCACAAAAGACAAATTAACGCGGTTATTACCTCTTTGCCTTGCAGCTACAGAAAAAAAGTTCATACGGCTATCAAGTCTGTTGCTCCCAGCTACAAAAACCTGATACGACAATCTATTCTGTGGCGCACAGCCACAAAGACGAATTAACGCGGTTATTGACATTTTGACTTGCAGCTACAAAAAAAAATCATACGGCTATCAAGTCTGTTGCTTCCAACTACAAAAACATAATACGACTTTATATTCTGTAGCGCACAGCCACAAAATACAAATTAACGCGGTTATTGACTCTTTGCCTTGCAGTTACAGAGAACATTTCATACGGCTATCAAATCTGTTGCTCCCAGCTACAAAAACCTAATACGACTTTATATTCTGTGGCGCACAGCCACAAAAGACAAATTAACGCGGTTATTACCTCTTTGCCTTGCAGCTACAGAAAAAAAGTTTATACGGCTATCAAGTCTGTTGCTCCCAGCTACAAAAACCTAATACGACTTTATATTCTGTGGCGCACAGCCACAAAAGACAAATTAACGCGGTTATTGACTCTTTGCCGTGCAGCTACAGAAAAAAAGTTTATATGGCTATCAAGTATGTTGCTCCCAGCTAGAAAAACCCAATACAACTATCTATTCTGTGGCACACAGCCACAAAATACGATATAACGCGGTTATCGACTCTTTGCCTTGCAGCTACAGAAAAAAGTTTATACGGCTATCAAGTCTGTTGCTCATGGCTACACAAACCTAATACGACTTTATATCCTGTGGCGCACAGCCACAAAAGACAAATTAACGCGGTTATTACCTCTTTGCCTTGCAGCTACAGAAAAACGTTCATACGGCTATCAAGTCTGTTGCTCCCAGCTACAAAAACCTAATACGACTTTATATTCTGTGGCGCACAGCCACAAAAGACAAATTAACGCGGTTATTGACTCTTTGCCGTGCAGCTACAGAAAAAAGTTTATATGGCTATCAAGTATGTTGCTCCCAGCTAGAAAAACCCAATACAACTATCTATTCTGTGGCACACAGCCACAAAATACGATATAACGCGGTTATCGACTCTTTGCCTTGCAGCTACAGAAAAAAGTTCATACGGCTATCAAGTCTGTTGCTCCCAGCTACAAAAACCTAATACGACTTTATATTCTGTGGCGCACAGCCACAAAAGACAAATTAACGCGGTTATTACCTCTTTGCCTTGCAGCTACAGAAAAAAGTTCATACGGCTATCAAGTCTGTTGCTCCCAGCTACAAAAACCTGATACGACAATCTATTCTGTGGCGCACAGCCACAAAGACGAATTAACGCGGTTATTGACATTTTGACTTGCAGCTACAAAAAAAAATCATACGGCTATCAAGTCTGTTGCTTCCAACTACAAAAACATAATACGACTTTATATTCTGTAGCGCACAGCCACAAAATACAAATTAACGCGGTTATTGACTCTTTGCCTTGCAGTTACAGAGAACATTTCATACGGCTATCAAATCTGTTGCTCCCAGCTACAAAAACCTAATACGACTTTATATTCTGTGGCACACAGCCACAAAATACGATATAACGCGGTTATCGACTCTTTGCCTTGCAGCTACAGAAAAAAGTTTATACGGCTATCAAGTCTGTTGCTCATGGCTACACAAACCTAATACGACTTTATATCCTGTGGCGCACAGCCACAAAAGACAAATTAACGCGGTTATTACCTCTTTGCCTTGCAGCTACAGAAAAACGTTCATACGGCTATCAAGTCTGTTGCTCCCAGCTACAAAAACCTGATACGACAATCTATTCTGTGGCGCACAGCCACAAAAGACAAATTAACGCGGTTATTGACTCTTTGCCGTGCAGCTACAGAAAAAAGTTTATATGGCTATCAAGTATGTTGCTCCCAGCTAGAAAAACCCAATACAACTATATATTCTGTGGCACACAGCCACAAAATACGATATAACGCGGTTATCGACTCTTTGCCTTGCAGCTACAGAAAAAAGTTCATACGGCTATCAAGTCTGTTGCTCCCAGCTACAAAAACCTAATACGACTTTATATTCTGTGGCGCACAGCCACAAAAGACAAATTAACGCGGTTATTACCTCTTTGCCTTGCAGCTACAGAAAAAAGTTCATACGGCTATCAAGTCTGTTGCTCCCAGCTACAAAAACCTGATACGACAATCTATTCTGTGGCGCACAGCCACAAAAGACAAATTAACGCGGTTATTACCTCTTTGCCTTGCAGCTACAGAAAAAAGTTCATACGGCTATCAAGTCTGTTGCTCCCAGCTACAAAAACCTAATACGACTTTATATTCTGTGGCGCACAGCCACAAAAGACAAATTAACGCGGTTATTGACTCTTTGCCGTGCAGCTACAGGAAAAAGGTTATACGGCTATCAAGTATGTTGCTCCCAGCTACAAAAACCTGATACGACTATCTATTCTGTGGCGCACAGCCACAAAATACGAATTAACGCGGTTATCGACTCTTTGCCTTGCAGCTACAGAGAACAGTTCATACGACTATCAAATCTGTTGCTCCCAGCTAGAAAAACCCAATACAACTATCTATTCTGTGGCACACAGCCACAAAATACGATATAACGCGGTTATCGACTCTTTGCCTTGCAGCTACAGAAAAAAGTTCATACGGCTATCAAGTCTGTTGCTCCCAGCTACAAAAACCTAATACGACTTTATATTCTGTGGCGCACAGCCACAAAAGACAAATTAACGCGGTTATTACCTCTTTGCCTTGCAGCTACAGAAAAAAAAGTTTATACGGCTATCAAGTCTGTTGCTCCCAGCTACAAAAACCTAATACGACTTTATATTCTGTGGCGCACAGCCACAAAAGACAAATTAACGCGGTTATTGACTCTTTGCCGTGCAGCTACAGAAAAAAGTTCATATGGCTATCAAGTATGTTGTTCCCAGCTAGAAAAACCCAATACAACTATCTATTCTGTGCCACACAGCCACAAAATACGATATAACGCGGTTATCGACTCTTTGCCTTGCAGCTACAGAAAAAAGTTTATACGGCTATCAAGTCTGTTGCTCATGGCTACAAAAACCTAATACGACTTTATATCCTGTGGCGCACAGCCACAAAAGACAAATTAACGCGGTTATTACCTCTTTGCCTTGCAGCTACAGAAAAAAGTTCATACGGCTATCAAGTCTGTTGTTCCCAGCTACAAAAACCTGATACGACAATCTATTCTGTGGCGCACAGCCACAAAGACGAATTAACGCGGTTATTGACATTTTGACTTGCAGCTACAAAAAAAAATCATACGGCTATCAAGTCTGTTGCTTCCAACTACAAAAACATAATACGACTTTATATTCTGTAGCGCACAGCCACAAAATACAAATTAACGCGGTTATTGACTCTTTGCCTTGCAGTTACAGAGAACATTTCATACGGCTATCAAATCTGTTGCTCCCAGCTACAAAAACCTAATACGACTTTATATTCTGTGGCGCACAGCCACAAAAGACAAATTAACGCGGTTATTACCTCTTTGCCTTGCAGCTACAGAAAAAAAGTTTATACGGCTATCAAGTCTGTTGCTCCCAGCTACAAAAACCTAATACGACTTTATATTCTGTGGCGCACAGCCACAAAAGACAAATTAACGCGGTTATTGACTCTTTGCCGTGCAGCTACAGAAAAAAAGTTTATATGGCTATCAAGTATGTTGCTCCCAGCTAGAAAAACCCAATACAACTATCTATTCTGTGGCACACAGCCACAAAATACGATATAACGCGGTTATCGACTCTTTGCCTTGCAGCTACAGAAAAAAGTTTATACGGCTATCAAGTCTGTTGCTCATGGCTACACAAACCTAATACGACTTTATATCCTGTGGCGCACAGCCACAAAAGACAAATTAACGCGGTTATTACCTCTTTGCCTTGCAGCTACAGAAAAACGTTCATACGGCTATCAAGTCTGTTGCTCCCAGCTACAAAAACCCAATACGACTTTATATTCTGTGGCGCACAGCCACAAAAGACAAATTAACGCGGTTATTGACTCTTTGCCGTGCAGCTACAGAAAAAAGTTTATATGGCTATCAAGTATGTTGCTCCCAGCTAGAAAAACCCAATACAACTATCTATTCTGTGGCACACAGCCACAAAATACGATATAACGCGGTTATCGACTCTTTGCCTTGCAGCTACAGAAAAAAGTTCATACGGCTATCAAGTCTGTTGCTCCCAGCTACAAAAACCTAATACGACTTTATATTCTGTGGCGCACAGCCACAAAAGACAAATTAACGCGGTTATTACCTCTTTGCCTTGCAGCTACAGAAAAAAGTTCATACGGCTATCAAGTCTGTTGCTCCCAGCTACAAAAACCTGATACGACAATCTATTCTGTGGCGCACAGCCACAAAGACGAATTAACGCGGTTATTGACATTTTGACTTGCAGCTACAGAAAAAAGTTTATATGGCTATCAAGTATGTTGTTCCCAGCTAGAAAAACCCAATACAACTATCTATTCTGTGGCACACAGCCACAAAATACGATATAACGCGGTTATCGACTCTTTGCCTTGCAGCTACAGAAAAAAGTTTATACGGCTATCAAGTCTGTTGCTCATGGCTACAAAAACCTAATACGACTTTATATCCTGTGGCGCACAGCCACAAAAGACAAATTAACGCGGTTATTACCTCTTTGCCTTGTAGCTACAGAAAAAAAGTTTATACGGCTATCAAGTCTGTTGCTCCCAGCTACAAAAACCTAATACGACTTTATATTCTGTGGCGCACAGCCACAAAAGACAAATTAACGCGGTTATTGACTCTTTGCCGTGCAGCTACAGAAAAAAGTTTATATGGCTATCAAGTATGTTGTTCCCAGCTAGAAAAACCCAATACAACTATCTATTCTGTGGCACACAGCCACAAAATACGATATAACGCGGTTATCGACTCTTTGCCTTGCAGCTACAGAAAAAAGTTTATACGGCTATCAAGTCTGTTGCTCATGGCTACAAAAACCTAATACGACTTTATATCCTGTGGCGCACAGCCACAAAAGACAAATTAACGCGGTTATTACCTCTTTGCCTTGCAGCTACAGAAAAAAGTTCATACGGCTATCAAGTCTGTTGCTCCCAGCTACAAAAACCTGATACGACAATCTATTCTGTGGCGCACAGCCACAAAGACGAATTAACGCGGTTATTGACATTTTGACTTGCAGCTACAAAAAAAAATCATACGGCTATCAAGTCTGTTGCTTCCAACTACAAAAACATAATACGACTTTATATTCTGTAGCGCACAGCCACAAAATACAAATTAACGCGGTTATTGACTCTTTGCCTTGCAGTTACAGAGAACATTTCATACGGCTATCAAATCTGTTGCTCCCAGCTACAAAAACCTAATACGACTTTATATTCTGTGGCGCACAGCCACAAAAGACAAATTAACGCGGTTATTACCTCTTTGCCTTGCAGCTACAGAAAAAAAGTTTATACGGCTATCAAGTCTGTTGCTCCCAGCTACAAAAACCTAATACGACTTTATATTCTGTAGCGCACAGCCACAAAATACAAATTAACGCGGTTATTGACTCTTTGCCTTGCAGTTACAGAGAACATTTCATACGGCTATCAAATCTGTTGCTCCCAGCTACAAAAACCTAATACGACTTTATATTCTGTGGCGCACAGCCACAAAAGACAAATTAACGCGGTTATTACCTCTTTGCCTTGCAGCTACAGAAAAAAAGTTTATACGGCTATCAAGTCTGTTGCTCCCAGCTACAAAAACCTAATACGACTTTATATTCTGTGGCGCACAGCCACAAAAGACAAATTAACGCGGTTATTGACTCTTTGCCGTGCAGCTACAGAAAAAAGTTTATATGGCTATCAAGTATGTTGCTCCCAGCTAGAAAAACCCAATACAACTATCTATTCTGTGGCACACAGCCACAAAATACGATATAACGCGGTTATCGACTCTTTGCCTTGCAGCTACAGAAAAAAGTTTATACGGCTATCAAGTCTGTTGCTCATGGCTACACAAACCTAATACGACTTTATATTCTGTGGCGCACAGCCACAAAAGACAAATTAACGCGGTTATTACCTCTTTGCCTTGCAGCTACAGAAAAAAGTTCATACGGCTATCAAGTCTGTTGCTCCCAGCTACAAAAACCTGATACGACAATCTATTCTGTGGCGCACAGCCACAAAGACGAATTAACGCGGTTATTGACATTTTGACTTGCAGCTACAAAAAAAAATCATACGGCTATCAAGTCTGTTGCTTCCAACTACAAAAACATAATACGACTTTATATTCTGTAGCGCACAGCCACAAAATACAAATTAACGCGGTTATTGACTCTTTGCCTTGCAGTTACAGAGAACATTTCATACGGCTATCAAATCTGTTGCTCCCAGCTACAAAAACCTAATACGACTTTATATTCTGTGGCGCACAGCCACAAAAGACAAATTAACGCGGTTATTACCTCTTTGCCTTGCAGCTACAGAAAAAAAGTTTATACGGCTATCAAGTCTGTTGCTCCCAGCTACAAAAACCTAATACGACTTTATATTCTGTAGCGCACAGCCACAAAATACAAATTAACGCGGTTATTGACTCTTTGCCTTGCAGTTACAGAGAACATTTCATACGGCTATCAAATCTGTTGCTCCCAGCTACAAAAACCTAATACGACTTTATATTCTGTGGCGCACAGCCACAAAAGACAAATTAACGCGGTTATTACCTCTTTGCCTTGCAGCTACAGAAAAAAAGTTTATACGGCTATCAAGTCTGTTGCTCCCAGCTACAAAAACCTAATACGACTTTATATTCTGTGGCGCACAGCCACAAAAGACAAATTAACGCGGTTATTGACTCTTTGCCGTGCAGCTACAGAAAAAAGTTTATATGGCTATCAAGTATGTTGCTCCCAGCTAGAAAAACCCAATACAACTATCTATTCTGTGGCACACAGCCACAAAATACGATATAACGCGGTTATCGACTCTTTGCCTTGCAGCTACAGAAAAAAGTTTATACGGCTATCAAGTCTGTTGCTCATGGCTACACAAACCTAATACGACTTTATATTCTGTGGCGCACAGCCACAAAAGACAAATTAACGCGGTTATTACCTCTTTGCCTTGCAGCTACAGAAAAAAAGTTTATACGGCTATCAAGTCTGTTGCTCCCAGCTACAAAAACCTAATACGACTTTATATTCTGTGGCGCACAGCCACAAAGACAAATTAACGCGGTTATTGACTCTTTGCCGTGCAGCTACAGAAAAAAGTTTATATGGCTATCAAGTATGTTGTTCCCAGCTAGAAAAACCCAATACAACTATCTATTCTGTGGCACACAGCCACAAAATACGATATAACGCGGTTATCGACTCTTTGCCTTGCAGCTACAGAAAAAAGTTTATACGGCTATCAAGTCTGTTGCTCATGGCTACAAAAACCTAATACGACTTTATATCCTGTGGCGCACAGCCACAAAAGACAAATTAACGCGGTTATTACCTCTTTGCCTTGTAGCTACAGAAAAAAAGTTTATACGGCTATCAAGTCTGTTGCTCCCAGCTACAAAAACCTAATACGACTTTATATTCTGTGGCGCACAGCCACAAAAGACAAATTAACGCGGTTATTGACTCTTTGCCGTGCAGCTACAGAAAAAAGTTTATATGGCTATCAAGTATGTTGTTCCCAGCTAGAAAAACCCAATACAACTATCTATTCTGTGGCACACAGCCACAAAATACGATATAACGCGGTTATCGACTCTTTGCCTTGCAGCTACAGAAAAAGTTTATACGGCTATCAAGTCTGTTGCTCATGGCTACAAAAACCTAATACGACTTTATATCCTGTGGCGCACAGCCACAAAAGACAAATTAACGCGGTTATTACCTCTTTGCCTTGCAGCTACAGAAAAAAGTTCATACGGCTATCAAGTCTGTTGCTCCCAGCTACAAAAACCTGATACGACAATCTATTCTGTGGCGCACAGCCACAAAGACGAATTAACGCGGTTATTGACATTTTGACTTGCAGCTACAAAAAAAATCATACGGCTATCAAGTCTGTTGCTTCCAACTACAAAAACATAATACGACTTTATATTCTGTAGCGCACAGCCACAAAATACAAATTAACGCGGTTATTGACTCTTTGCCTTGCAGTTACAGAGAACATTTCATACGGCTATCAAATCTGTTGCTCCCAGCTACAAAAACCTAATACGACTTTATATTCTGTGGCGCACAGCCACAAAAGACAAATTAACGCGGTTATTACCTCTTTGCCTTGCAGCTACAGAAAAAAAGTTTATACGGCTATCAAGTCTGTTGCTCCCAGCTACAAAAACCTAATACGACTTTATATTCTGTGGCGCACAGCCACAAAAGACAAATTAACGCGGTTATTGACTCTTTGCCGTGCAGCTACAGAAAAAAGTTTATATGGCTATCAAGTATGTTGCTCCCAGCTAGAAAAACCCAATACAACTATCTATTCTGTGGCACACAGCCACAAAATACGATATAACGCGGTTATCGACTCTTTGCCTTGCAGCTACAGAAAAAAGTTCATACGGCTATCAAGTCTGTTGCTCCCAGCTACAAAAACCTAATACGACTTTATATTCTGTGGCGCACAGCCACAAAAGACAAATTAACGCGGTTATTACCTCTTTGCCTTGCAGCTACAGAAAAAAAGTTTATACGGCTATCAAGTCTGTTGCTCCCAGCTACAAAAACCTAATACGACTTTATATTCTGTGGCGCACAGCCACAAAAGACAAATTAACGCGGTTATTGACTCTTTGCCGTGCAGCTACAGAAAAAAGTTTATATGGCTATCAAGTATGTTGTTCCCAGCTAGAAAAACCCAATACAACTATCTATTCTGTGGCACACAGCCACAAAATACGATATAACGCGGTTATCGACTCTTTGCCTTGCAGCTACAGAAAAAAGTTTATACGGCTATCAAGTCTGTTGCTCATGGCTACAAAAACCTAATACGACTTTATATCCTGTGGCGCACAGCCACAAAAGACAAATTAACGCGGTTATTACCTCTTTGCCTTGCAGCTACAGAAAAAAGTTCATACGGCTATCAAGTCTGTTGCTCCCAGCTACAAAAACCTGATACGACAATCTATTCTGTGGCGCACAGCCACAAAGACGAATTGACGCGGTTATTGACATTTTGACTTGCAGCTACAAAAAAAAATCATACGGGTATCAAGTCTGTTGCTTCCAACTACAAAAACATAATACGACTTTATATTCTGTGGCGCACAGCCACAAAATACAAATTAACGCGGTTATTGACTCTTTGCCTTGCAGTTACAGAGAACATTTCATACGGCTATCAAATCTGTTGCTCCCAGCTACAAAAACCTAATACGACTTTATATTCTGTGGCGCACAGCCACAAAAGACAAATTAACGCGGTTATTGACTCTTTGCCGTGCAGCTACAGAAAAAAGTTTATATGGCTATCAAGTATGTTGTTCCCAGCTAGAAAAACCCAATACAACTATCTATTCTGTGGCACACAGCCACAAAATACGATATAACGCGGTTATCGACTCTTTGCCTTGCAGCTACAGAAAAAAGTTTATACGGCTATCAAGTCTGTTGCTCATGGCTACAAAAACCTAATACGACTTTATATCCTGTGGCGCACAGCCACAAAAGACAAATTAACGCGGTTATTACCTCTTTGCCTTGCAGCTACAGAAAAAAGTTCATACGGCTATCAAGTCTGTTGCTCCCAGCTACAAAAACCTGATACGACAATCTATTCTGTGGCGCACAGCCACAAAGACGAATTAACGCGGTTATTGACATTTTGACTTGCAGCTACAAAAAAAAATCATACGGCTATCAAGTCTGTTGCTTCCAACTACAAAAACATAATACGACTTTATATTCTGTGGCGCACAGCCACAAAATACAAATTAACGCGGTTATTGACTCTTTGCCTTGCAGTTACAGAGAACATTTCATACGGCTATCAAATCTGTTGCTCCCAGCTACAAAAACCTAATACGACTTTATATTCTGTGGCGCACAGCCACAAAAGACAAATTAACGCGGTTATTACCTCTTTGCCTTGCAGCTACAGGAAAAAAATTTATACGGCTATCAAGTCTGTTGCTCCCAGCTACAAAAACCTAATACGACTTTATATTCTGTGGCGCACAGCCACAAAAGACAAATTAACGCGGTTATTGACTCTTTGCCGTGCAGCTACAGAAAAAAGTTTATATGGCTATCAAGTATGTTGCTCCCAGCTAGAAAAACCCAAGACAACTATCTATTCTGTGGCACACAGCCACAAAATACGATATAACGCGGTTATCGACTCTTTGCCTTGCAGCTACAGAAAAAAGTTTATACGGCTATCAAGTATGTTGCTCATGGCTACAAAAACCTAATACGACTTTATATCCTGTGGCGCACAGCCACAAAAGACAAATTAACGCGGTTATTACCTCTTTGCCTTGCAGCTACAGAAAAAAGTTCATACGGCTATCAAGTATGTTGCTCCCAGCTACAAAAACCTGATACGACAATCTATTCTGTGGCGCACAGCCACAAAAGACAAATTAACGCGGTTATTACCTCTTTGCCTTGCAGCTACAGAAAAAAGTTCATACGGCTATCAAGTCTGTTGCTCCCAGCTACAAAAACCTAATACGACTTTATATTCTGTGGCGCACAGCCACAAAAGACAAATTAACGCGGTTATTGACTCTTTGCCGTGCAGCTACAGGAAAAAGGTTATACGGCTATCAAGTATGTTGCTCCCAGCTACAAAAACCTGATACGACTATCTATTCTGTGGCGCACAGCCACAAAATACGAATTAACGCGGTTATCGACTCTTTGCCTTGCAGCTTCAGAGAACAGTTCATACGGCTATCAAATCTGTTGCTCCCAGCTACAAAAACCTAATACGACAATCTATTCTGTGGCGCACAGCCACAAAACACGAAATATCGCGGTTATCGACTTGTTGGCTTGCAGCTACAGAGAAAAGTTCATACGGCTATCAAGTCTGTTGCTCCCAGCTACAAAAACCTGATACGACAATCTATTCTGTGGCGCACAGCCACAAAAGACAAATTAACGCGGTTATTACTTCTTTGCCTTGCAGCTACAGAAAAAAGTTCATACGGCCATCAAGTCTGTTGCTCCCAGCTACAAAAACCTAATACGACTTTATATTCTGTGGCGCACAGCCACAAAAGACAAATTAACGCGGTTATTGACTCTTTGCCGTGCAGCTACAGGAAAAAGGTTATACGGCTACCAAGTATGTTTCTCCCAGCTACAAAAACCTAATACGACTATCTATTCTGTGGCGCACAGCCACAAAATACGAATTGACGCGGTTATCGACTCTTTGCCTTGCAGCTACAGAGAACAGTTCATACGGCTATCAAATCTGTTGCTCCCAGCTACAAAAACCTAATACGACAATCTATTCTGTGGCGCACAGCCACAAAATACAAATTATCGCGGTTATCGACTTGTTGGCTTGCAGCTACAGAGAAAAGTTCATACGGCTATCAAGTCTGTTGCTCCCAGCTACAAAAACCTAATACGACTATATATTCTGTGGCGCACAGCCACAAAAGTCGAATTAACGCGGTTATTGACTCTTTGCCTCGCAGTTACAGAGAACATTTCATACGGCTATCAAATCTGTTGCTCCCAGCTACAAAAACCTAATACGACAATATATTCTGTGGCGCACAGCCACAAAGACGAATTAACGCGGTTATTGACATTTTGACTTGCAGTTACAAAAAAAAATCATACGGCTATCAAGTCTGTTGCTTCCAACTACAAAAACATAATACGACTTTATATTCTGTGGCGCACAGCCACAAAATACAAATTAACGCGGTTATTGACTCTTTGCCTTGCAGTTACAGAGAACATTTCATACGGCTATCAAATCTGTTGCTCCCAGCTACAAAAACCTAATACGACTTTATATTCTGTGGCGCACAGCCACAAAAGACAAATTAACGCGGTTATTACCTCTTTGCCTTGCAGCTACAGAAAAAAAAGTTTATACGGCTATCAAGTCTGTTGCTCCCAGCTACAAAATCCTAATACGACTTTATATTCTGTGGCGCACAGCCACAAAAGACAAATTAACGCGGTTATTGACTCTTTGCCGTGCAGCTACAGAAAAAAGTTTATATGGCTATCAAGTATGTTGCTCCCAGCTAGAAAAACCCAATACAACTATCTATTCTGTGGCACACAGCCACAAAATACGATATAACGCGGTTATCGACTCTTTGCCTTGCAGCTACAGAAAAAAGTTTATACGGCTATCAAGTCTGTTGCTCATGGCTACAAAAACCTAATACGACTTTATATCCTGTGGCGCACAGCCACAAAAGACAAATTAACGCGGTTATTACCTCTTTGCCTTGCAGCTACAGAAAAAAGTTCATACGGCTATCAAGTCTGTTGCTCCCAGCTACAAAAACCTAATACGACTTTATATTCTGTGGCGCACAGCCACAAAAGACAAATTAACGCGGTTATTGACTCTTTGCCGTGTAGCTACAGGAAAAAGGTTATACGGCTATCAAGTATGTTGCTCCCAGCTACAAAAACCTGATACGACTATCTATTCTGTGGCGCACAGCCACAAAAGACAAATTAACGCGGTTTTCGACTCTTTGCCTTGCAGCTACAGAGAACAGTTCATACGGCTATCAAATCTGTCGCTCCCAGCTACAAAAACCTAATACGACAATCTATTCTGTGGCGCACAGCCACAAAAGACAAATTAACGCGGTTATTACCTCTTTGCCTTGCAGCTACAGAAAAAAGTTCATACGGCTATCAAGTCTGTTGCTCCCAGCTACAAAAACCTAATACGACTTTATATTCTGTGGCGCACAGCCACAAAAGACAAATTAACGCGGTTATTGACTCTTTGCCGTGCAGCTACAGGAAAAAGGTTATACGGCTATCAAGTATGTTGCTCCCAGCTACAAAAACCTGATACGACTATCTATTCTGTGGCGCACAGCCACAAAATACGAATTAACGCGGTTATCGACTCTTTGCCTTGCAGCTACAGAGAACAGTTCATACGGCTATCAAATCTGTCGCTCCCAGCTACAAAAACTTAATACGACAATCTATTCTGTGGCGCACAGCCACAAAACACGAAATATCGCGGTTATCGACTTGTTGGCTTGCAGCTACAGAGAAAAGTTCATACGGCTATCAAGTCTGTTGCTCCCAGCTACAAAAACCTGATACGACAATATATTCTGTGGCGCACAGCCACAAAAGACAAATTAACGCGGTTATTACTTCTTTGCGTTGCAGCTACAGAAAAAAGTTCATACGGCCATCAAGTCTGTTGCTCCCAGCTACAAAAACCTAATACGACTTCATATTCTGTGGCGCACAGCCACAAAAGACGAATTAACGCGGTTATTGACTCTTTGCCGTGCAGCTACAGGAAAAAGGTTATACGGCTACCAAGTATGTTGCTCCCAGCTACAAAAACCTAATACGACTATCTATTCTGTGGCGCACAGCCACAAAATACGAATTGACGCGGTTATCGACTCTTTGCCTTGCAGCTACAGAGAACAGTTCATACGGCTATCAAATCTGTTGCTCCCAGCTACAAAAACCTAATACGACAATCTATTCTGTGGCGCACAGCCACAAAATACAAATTATCGCGGTTATCGACTTGTTGGCTTGCAGCTACAGAGAAAAGTTCATACGGCTATCGAGTCTGTTGCTCCCAGCTACAAAACCTAATACGACTATATATTCTGTGGCGCACAGCCACAAAAGACGAATTAACGCGGTTATTGACTCTTTGCCTCGCAGTTACAGAGAACATTTCATACGGCTATCAAATCTGTTGCTCCCAGCTACAAAAACCTAATACGACTTTATATTCTGTGGCGCACAGCCACAAAAGACAAATTAACGCGGTTATTATCTCTTTGCCTTGCAGCTACAGAAAAAAAGTTTATACGGCTATCAAGTCTGTTGCTCCCAGCTACAAAAACCTAATACGACTTTATATTCTGTGGCGCACAGCCACAAAAGACAAATTAACGCGGTTATTGACTCTTTGCCGTGCAGCTACAGAAAAAAGTTTATATGGCTATCAAGTATGTTGCTCCCAGCTAGAAAAACCCAATACAACTATCTATTCTGTGGCACACAGCCACAAAATACGATATAACGCGGTTATCGACTTTTTGCCTTGCAGCTACAAAAAAAAGTTTATACGGCTATCAAGTCTGTTGCTCATGGCTACAAAAAACTAATACGACTTTATATCCTATGGCGCACAGCCACAAAAGACAAATTAACGCGGTTATTACCTCTTTGCCTTGCAGCTACAGAAAAAAGTTCATACGGCTATCAAGTCTGTTGCTCCCAGCTACAAAAACCTGATACGACAATCTATTCTGTGGCGCACATCCACAAAAGACAAATTAACGCGGTTATTACCTCTTTGCCTTGCAGCTACCGAAAAAAGTTCATACGGCTATCAAGTCTGTTGCTCCCAGCTACAAAAACCTAATACGACTTTATATTCTGTGGCGCACAGCCACAAAAGACAAATTAACGCGGTTATTGACTCTTTGCCGTGCAGCTACAGGAAAAAGGTTATACGGCTATCAAATATGTTGCTCCCAGCTACAAAAACCTAATACGACTATCTATTCTGTGGCGCACAGCCACAAAATACGAATTATCGCGGTTATCGACTTGTTGGCTTGCAGCTACATAGAAAAGTTCATACGGCTATCAAGTCTGTTGCTCCCAGCTACAAAAACCTGATACGACAATTTATTCTGTGGCGCACAGCCACAAAAGACAAATTAACGCGGTTATTACCTCTGTGCCTTGCAGCTACAGAAAAAATTCATACGGCTATCAAGTCTGTTGCTCCCAGCTACGAAAACCTAATACGACTCTATATTCTGTGGCGCACAGTTACAAAAGACAAATTAACGCGGTTATTGACTCTTTGCCGTGCAGCTACAGGAAAAAGGTTATACGGCTATCAAGTATGTTGCTCCCAGCTAAAAAACCTAATACGACTATCTATTCTGTGGCGCACAGCCACAAAATACGAATTATCGCGGTTATCGACTCTTTGCCTTGCAGCTACAGAGAACAGTTCATACGGCTATCAAGTCTGTTGCTCCCAGCTACAAAAACCTAATACGACTATATATTCTGTGGCGCACAGCCACAAAATACGAATTATCGCGGTTATCGACTCTTTGCCTTGCAGCTACAGAGAACAGTTCATACGGCTATCAAGTCTGTTGCTCCCAGCTACAAAAACCTAATACGACTATATATTCTGTGGCGCACAGCCACAAAAGACGAATTAACGCGGTTATTGACTCTTTGCCTCGCAGTTACAGAGAATATTTCATACGGCTATCAAATCTGTTGCTCCCAGCTACAAAAACCTAATACGACAATCTATTCTGTGGCGCACAGCCACAAAAGACAAATTAACGCGGTTATTGACTCTTTGCCGTGCAGCTACAGGAAAAAGGTTATACGGCTACCAAGTATGTTGCTCCCAGCTACAAAAACCTAATACGACTATCTATTCTGTGGCGCACAGCCACAAAATACGAATTGACGCGGTTATCGACTCTTTGCCTTGCAGCTACAGAGAACAGTTCATACGGCTATCAAATCTGTTGCTCCCAGCTACAAAAACCTAATACGACCATCTATTCTGTGGCGCACAGCCACAAAATACAAATTATCGCGGTTATCGACTTGTTGGCTTGCAGCTACAGAGAAAAGTTCATACGGCTATCAAGTTTGTTGCTCCCAGCTACAAAAACCTAATACGACTATATATTCTGTGGCGCACAGCCACAAAAGACGAATTAACGCGGTTATTGACTCTTTGCCTCGCAGTTACAGAGAACATTTCATACGGCTATCAAATCTGTTGCTCCCAGCTACAAAAACCTAATACGACAATCTATTCTGAGGCGCACAGCCACAAAGACGAATTAACGCGGTTATTGACATTTTGACTTGCAGCTACAAAAAAAAATCATACGGCTATCAAGTCTGTTGCTTCCAACTACAAAAACATAATACGACTTTATATTCTGTGGCGCACAGCCACAAAATACAAATTAACGCGGTTATTGACTCTTTGCCTTGCAGTTACAGAGAACATTTCATACGGCTATCAAATCTGTTGCTCCCAGCTACAAAAACCTAATACGACTTTATATTCTGTGGCGCACAGCCACAAAAGACAAATTAACGCGGTTATTACCTCTTTGCCTTGCAGCTACAGAGAACAGTTCATACGGCTATCAAGTCTGTTGCTCCCAGCTACAAAAACCTAATACGACTATATATTCTGTGGCGCACAGCCACAAAAGACGAATTAACGCGGTTATTGACTCTTCGCCTCGCAGTTACAGAGAATATTTCATACGGCTATCAAATCTGTTGCTCCCAGCTACAAAAACCTAATACGACAATCTATTCTGTGGCGCACAGCCACAAAAGACAAATTAACGCGGTTATTGACTCTTTGCCGTGCAGCTACAGGAAAAAGGTTATACGGCTACCAAGTATGTTGCTCCCAGCTACAAAAACCTAATACGACTATCTATTCTGTGGCGCACAGCCACAAAATACGAATTGACGCGGTTATCGACTCTTTGCCTTGCAGCTACAGAGAACAGTTCATACGGCTATCAAATCTGTTGCTCCCAGCTACAAAAACCTAATACGACAATCTATTCTGTGGCGCACAGCCACAAAATACAAATTATCGCGGTTATCGACTTGTTGGCTTGCAGCTACAGAGAAAAGTTCATACGGCTATCAAGTTTGTTGCTCCCAGCTACAAAAACCTAATACGACTATATATTCTGTGGCGCACAGCCACAAAAGACGAATTAACGCGGTTATTGACTCTTTGCCTCGCAGTTACAGAGAACATTTCATACGGCTATCAAATCTGTTGCTCCCAGCTACAAAAACCTAATACGACAATCTATTCTGAGGCGCACAGCCACAAAGACGAATTAACGCGGTTATTGACATTTTGACTTGCAGCTACAAAAAAAAAATCATACGGCTATCAAGTCTGTTGCTTCCAACTACAAAAACATAATACGACTTTATATTCTGTGGCGCACAGCCACAAAATACAAATTAACGCGGTTATTGACTCTTTGCCTTGCAGTTACAGAGAACATTTCATACGGCTATCAAATCTGTTGCTCCCAGCTACAAAAACCTAATACGACTTTATATTCTGTGGCGCACAGCCACAAAAGACAAATTAACGCGGTTATTACCTCTTTGCCTTGCAGCTACAGAAAAAAGTTTATACGGCTATCAAGTATGTTGCTCCCAGCTACAAAAACCTAATACGACTTTATATTCTGTGGCGCACAGCCACAAAAGACAAATTTACGCGGTTATTGACTCTTTGCCGTGCAGCTACAGAAAAAAAGTTTATATGGCTATCAAGTATGTTGCTCCCAGCTAGAAAAACCCAATACAACTATCTATTCTGTGGCACACAGCCACAAAATACGATATAACGCGGTTATCGACTCTTTGCCTTGCAGCTACAGAAAAAAGTTTAAACGGCTATCAAGTCTGTTGCTCATGGCTACAAAAACCTAATACGACTTTATATCCTATGGCGCACAGCCACAAAAGACAAATTAACGCGGTTATTACCTCTTTGCCTTGCAGCTACAGAAAAAACTTCATACGGCTATCAAGTCTGTTGCTCCCAGCTACAAAAACCTGATACGACAATCTATTCTGTGGCGCACAGCCACAAAAGACAAATTAACGCGGTTATTACCTCTTTGCCTTGCAGCTACAGAAAAAAGTTCATACGGCTATCAAGTCTGTTGCTCCCAGCTACAAAAACCTAATACGACTTTATATTCTGTGGCGCACAGCCACAAAAGACAAATTAACGCGGTTATTGACTCTTTGCCGTGCAGCTACAGAAAAAAGGTTATACGGCTATCAAGTCTGTTGCTCCCAGCTACAAAAACCTAATACGACAATCTTTTCTGTGGTGCACAAGCAGAAAATACGAATTAACGCGGTTATTGACTCTGTGGCTTGCATTTACAGAGAACAGTTCATACGGCTATCACGTCTGTTGCTCCCAGCTACAAAAACCGAATACGACTTTATATTCTGTGGCGCACAGCCACAAAAGACAAATTAACGCGGTTATCGACTCTTTGGCTTGCAGTTACAGAGAAAAGTTCATACGGCTATCCAGTCTGTTTCTCCCAGCTACAAAGACCTAACACGACTATCTATTCTGTGGCGCACAGCCACAAAATACGAATTATCGCGGTTATCGACTTGTTGGCTTGCAGCTACATAGAAAAGTTCATACGGCTATCAAGTCTGTTGCTCCCAGCTACAAAAACCTGATACGACAATCTATTCTGTGGCGCACAGCCACAAAAGACAAATTAACGCGGTTATTACCTCTGTGCCTTGCAGCTACAGAAAAAAATTCATACGGCTATCAAGTCTGTTGCTCCCAGCTACGAAAACCTAATACGACTCTATATTCTGTGGCGCACAGTTACAAAAGACAAATTAACGCGGTTATTGACTCTTTGCCGTGCAGCTACAGAGAAAAGTTCATACGGCTATCCAGTCTGTTGCTCCCAGCTACAAAAACCGAATACGACTTTATATTCTGTGGCGCACAGCCACAAAATACGAATTATCGCGGTTATCGACTCTTTGCCTTGCAGCTACAGAGAACAGTTCATACGGCTATCAAGTCTGTTGCTCCCAGCTACAAAAACCTAATACGACTATATATTCTGTGGCGCACAGCCACAAAAGACGAATTAACGCGGTTATTGACTCTTTGCCTCGCAGTTACAGAGAATATTTCATACGGCTATCAAATCTGTTGCTCCCAGCTACAAAAACCTAATACGACAATCTATTCTGTGGCGCACAGCCACAAAAGACAAATTAACGCGGTTATTGACTCTTTGCCGTGCAGCTACAGGAAAAAGGTTATACGGCTACCAAGTATGTTGCTCCCAGCTACAAAAACCTAATACGACTATCTATTCTGTGGCGCACAGCCACAAAATACGAATTGACGCGGTTATCGACTCTTTGCCTTGCAGCTACAGAGAACAGTTCATACGGCTATCAAATCTGTTGCTCCCAGCTACAAAAACCTAATACGACAATCTATTCTGTGGCGCACAGCCACAAAATACAAATTATCGCGGTTATCGACTTGTTGGCTTGCAGCTACAGAGAAAAGTTCATACGGCTATCAAGTTTGTTGCTCCCAGCTACAAAAACCTAATACGACTATATATTCTGTGGCGCACAGCCACAAAAGACGAATTAACGCGGTTATTGACTCTTTGCCTCGCAGTTACAGAGAACATTTCATACGGCTATCAAATCTGTTGCTCCCAGCTACAAAAACCTAATACGACAATCTATTCTGAGGCGCACAGCCACAAAGACGAATTAACGCGGTTATTGACATTTTGACTTGCAGCTACAAAAAAAAATCATACGGCTATCAAGTCTGTTGCTTCCAACTACAAAAACTTAATACGACTATCTTTTCTGTGGTGCACAACCACAAAATACGAATTAACGCGGTTATTGACTCTTTGCCTTGCAGCTACAGAAAAAAGTTTATACGGCTATCAAGTCTGTTGCTCCCAGCTACAAAAACCTAATACGACAATCTTTTCTGTGGTGCACAAGCAGAAAATACGAATTAACGCGGTTTTTGACTCTGTGGCTTGCATTTACAGAGAACAGTTCATACGGCTATCACGTCTGTTGCTCCCAGCTACAAAAACCTAATACGACTTTATATTCTGTGGCGCACAGCCACAAAAGACAAATTAACGCGGTTATCGACTCTTTGGCTTGCAGCTACAGAAAAAAGCTTATACGGCTATCAAGTCTGTTGCTCCCAGCTATAAAAACCTAATACGACTTTATATTCTGTGGCGCACAGCCACAAAAGACAAATTAACGCGGTTATTGACTCTTTGCCTTGCAGCTACAGGAAAAAGTTCATACGGCTATCAAGTCTGTTGCTCCCAGCTACAAGAACCTGATACGACTATCTTTTCTGTGGCGCACAGCCACGAAATACAAATTAACGCGGTTATCGACTTTTCGGCTTGCAGTTACAGAAAAAAAAATCACACGGCTATCAAGTCTGTTGCTCACAACTACAAAAACCTAATACGACTGTACATCCTGTGGCGCACAGCCACAAAAGACAGTTTAACGCGGTTATTGACTCTTTGCCTTGCAGCTACACAAAAAAATTATACGGCTATCAAGTCTGTTGCTACCAGCTACAAAAACTTAATACGACTATATTTTCTGTGGTGCACAACCACAAAATACGAATTAACGCGGTTATTGACTCTTTGCCTTGCAGCTACAGGAAAAAGTTTATACGGCTATCAAGTCTGTTGCTCCCAGCTACAAAAACCTAATACGACAATCTTTTCTGTGGTGCACAAGCAGAAAATACGAATTAACGCGGTTATTGACTCTGTGGCTTGCATTTACAGAGAACAGTTCATACGGCTATCACGTCTGTTGCTCCCAGCTACAAAAACCGAATACGACTTTATATTCTGTGGCGCACAGCCACAAAATACAAATTAACGCGGTTATCGACTCTTTGGCTTGCAGTTACAGAGAAAAGTTCATACGGCTATCCAGTCTGTTTCTCCCAGCTACAAAAACCTAATACGACTATCTATTCTGTGGCGCACAGCCACAAAATACGAATTATCGCGGTTATCGACTTGTTGGCTTGCAGCTACATAGAAAAGTTCATACGGCTATCAAGTCTGTTGCCCCCAGCTACAAAAACCTGATACGACAATCTATTCTGTGGCGCACAGCCACAAAAGACAAATTAACGCGGTTATTACCTCTGTGCCTTGCAGCTACAGAAAAAAATTCATACGGCTATCAAGTCTGTTGCTCCCAGCTACGAAAACCTAATACGACTCTATATTCTGTGGCGCACAGTTACAAAAGACAAATTAACGCGGTTATTGACTCTTTGCCGTGCAGCTACAGGAAAAAGGTTATACGGCTATCAAGTATGTTGCTCCCAGCTAAAAAAACCTAATACGACTATCTATTCTGTGGCGCACAGCCACAAAATACGAATTATCGCGGTTATCGACTCTTTACCTTGCAGCTACAGAGAACAGTTCATACGGCTATCAAGTCTGTTGCTCCCAGCTACAAAAACCTAATACGACTATATATTCTGTGGCGCACAGCCACAAAAGACGAATTAACGCGGTTATTGACTCTTTGCCTCGCAGTTACAGAGAATATTTCATACGGCTATCAAATCTGTTGCTCCCAGCTACAAAAACCTAATACGACAATCTATTCTGTGGCGCACAGCCACAAAAGACAAATTAACGCGGTTATTGACTCTTTGCCGTGCAGCTACAGGAAAAAGGTTATACGGCTACCAAGTATGTTGCTCCCAGCTACAAAAACCTAATACGACTATCTATTCTGTGGCGCACAGCCACAAAATACGAATTGACGCGGTTATCGACTCTTTGCCTTGCAGCTACAGAGAACAGTTCATACGGCTATCAAATCTGTTGCTCCCAGCTACAAAAACCTAATACGACAATCTATTCTGTGGCGCACAGCCACAAAATACAAATTATCGCGGTTATCGACTTGTTGGCTTGCAGCTACAGAGAAAAGTTCATACGGCTATCAAGTTTGTTGCTCCCAGCTACAAAAACCTAATACGACTATATATTCTGTGGCGCACAGCCACAAAAGACGAATTAACGCGGTTATTGACTCTTTGCCTCGCAGTTACAGAGAACATTTCATACGGCTATCAAATCTGTTGCTCCCAGCTACAAAAACCTAATACGACAATCTATTCTGAGGCGCACAGCCACAAAGACGAATTAACGCGGTTATTGACATTTTGACTTGCAGCTACAAAAAAAAATCATACGGCTATCAAGTCTGTTGCTTCCAACTACAAAAACATAATACGACTTTATATTCTGTGGCGCACAGCCACAAAATACAAATTAACGCGGTTATTGACTCTTTGCCTTGCAGTTACAGAGAACATTTCATACGGCTATCAAATCTGTTGCTCCCAGCTACAAAAACCTAATACGACTTTATATTCTGTGGCGCACAGCCACAAAAGACAAATTAACGCGGTTATTACCTCTTTGCCTTGCAGCTACAGAGAACAGTTCATACGGCTATCAAGTCTGTTGCTCCCAGCTACAAAAACCTAATACGACTATATATTCTGTGGCGCACAGCCACAAAAGACGAATTAACGCGGTTATTGACTCTTTGCCTCGCAGTTACAGAGAATATTTCATACGGCTATCAAATCTGTTGCTCCCAGCTACAAAAACCTAATACGACAATCTATTCTGTGGCGCACAGCCACAAAAGACAAATTAACGCGGTTATTGACTCTTTGCCGTGCAGCTACAGGAAAAAGGTTATACGGCTACCAAGTATGTTGCTCCCAGCTACAAAAACCTAATACGACTATCTATTCTGTGGCGCACAGCCACAAAATACGAATTGACGCGGTTATCGACTCTTTGCCTTGCAGCTACAGAGAACAGTTCATACGGCTATCAAATCTGTTGCTCCCAGCTACAAAAACCTAATACGACAATCTATTCTGTGTCGCACAGCCACAAAATACAAATTATCGCGGTTATCGACTTGTTGGCTTGCAGCTACAGAGAAAAGTTCATACGGCTATCAAGTTTGTTGCTCCCAGCTACAAAAACCTAATACGACTATATATTCTGTGGCGCACAGCCACAAAAGACGAATTAACGCGGTTATTGACTCTTCGCCTCGCAGTTACAGAGAACATTTCATACGGCTATCAAATCTGTTGCTCCCAGCTACAAAAACCTAATACGACAATCTATTCTGAGGCACACAGCCACAAAGACGAATTAACGCGGTTATTGACATTTTGACTTGCAGCTACAAAAAAAAAATCATACGGCTATCAAGTCTGTTGCTTCCAACTACAAAAACATAATACGACTTTATATTCTGTGGCGCACAGCCACAAAATACAAATTAACGCGGTTATTGACTCTTTGCCTTGCAGTTACAGAGAACATTTCATACGGCTATCAAATCTGTTGCTCCCAGCTACAAAAACCTAATACGACTTTATATTCTGTGGCGCACAGCCACAAAAGACAAATTAACGCGGTTATTACCTCTTTGCCTTGCAGCTACAGAGAACAGTTCATACGGCTATCAAGTCTGTTGCTCCCAGCTACAAAAACCTAATACGACTATATATTCTGTGGCGCACAGCCACAAAAGACGAATTAACGCGGTTATTGACTCTTTGCCTCGCAGTTACAGAGAATATTTCATACGGCTATCAAATCTGTTGCTCCCAGCTACAAAAACCTAATACGACAATCTATTCTGTGGCGCACAGCCACAAAAGACAAATTAACGCGGTTATTGACTCTTTGCCGTGCAGCTACAGGAAAAAGGTTATACGGCTACCAAGTATGTTGCTCCCAGCTACAAAAACCTAATACGACTATCTATTCTGTGGCGCACAGCCACAAAATACGAATTGACGCGGTTATCGACTCTTTGCCTTGCAGCTACAGAGAACAGTTCATACGGCTATCAAATCTGTTGCTCCCAGCTACAAAAACCTAATACGACAATCTATTCTGTGTCGCACAGCCACAAAATACAAATTATCGCGGTTATCGACTTGTTGGCTTGCAGCTACAGAGAAAAGTTCATACGGCTATCAAGTTTGTTGCTCCCAGCTACAAAAACCTAATACGACTATATATTCTGTGGCGCACAGCCACAAAAGACGAATTAACGCGGTTATTGACTCTTCGCCTCGCAGTTACAGAGAACATTTCATACGGCTATCAAATCTGTTGCTCCCAGCTACAAAAACCTAATACGACAATCTATTCTGAGGCACACAGCCACAAAGACGAATTAACGCGGTTATTGACATTTTGACTTGCAGCTACAAAAAAAAAATCATACGGCTATCAAGTCTGTTGCTTCCAACTACAAAAACATAATACGACTTTATATTCTGTGGCGCACAGCCACAAAATACAAATTAACGCGGTTATTGACTCTTTGCCTTGCAGTTACAGAGAACATTTCATACGGCTATCAAATCTGTTGCTCCCAGCTACAAAAACCTAATACGACTTTATATTCTGTGGCGCACAGCCACAAAAGACAAATTAACGCGGTTATTACCTCTTTGCCTTGCAGCTACAGAAAAAAGTTTATACGGCTATCAAGTATGTTGCTCCCAGCTACAAAAACCTAATACGACTTTATATTCTGTGGCGCACAGCCACAAAAGACAAATTAACGCGGTTATTGACTCTTTGCCGTGCAGCTACAGAAAAAAGTTTATATGGCTATCAAGTATGTTGCTCCCAGCTAGAAAAACCCAATACAACTATCTATTCTGTGGCACACAGCCACAAAATACGATATAACGCGGTTATCGACTCTTTGCCTTGCAGCTACAGAAAAAAGTTTAAACGGCTATCAAGTCTGTTGCTCATGGCTACAAAAACCTAATACGACTTTATATCCTATGGCGCACAGCCACAAAAGACAAATTAACGCGGTTATTACCTCTTTGCCTTGCAGCTACAGAAAAAAGTTCATACGGCTATCAAGTCTGTTGCTCCCAGCTACAAAAACCTGATACGACAATCTATTCTGTGGCGCACAGCCACAAAAGACAAATTAACGCGGTTATTACCTCTTTGCCTTGCAGCTACAGAAAAAAGTTCATACGGCTATCAAGTCTGTTGCTTCCAGCTACAAAAACCTAATACGAATTTATATTCTGTGGCGCACAGCCACAAAAGACAAATTAACGCGGTTATTGACTCTTTGCCGTGCAGCTACAGAAAAAAGGTTATACGGCTATCAAATATGTTGCTTCCAGCTACAAAAACCTAATACGACTATCTATTCTGTGGCGCACAGCCACAAAATACGAATTAACGCGGTTATCGACTCTTTGCCTTGCAGCTACAAAGAACAGTTCATACGGCTATCAAATCTGTTGCTCCCAGCTACAAAAACCTAATACGACAATCTATTCTGTGGCGCACAGCCACAAAATACGAATTATCGCGGTTATCGACTTGTTGGCTTGCAGCTACAGAGAAAAGTTTATACGGCTATCAAGTCTGTTGCTCCCAGCTACAAAAACCTGATACGACAATCTATTCTGTGGCGCACAGCCACAAAAGACAAATTAACGCGGTTATTACCTCTTTGCCTTGCAGCTACAGAAAAAAAGTTTATACGGCTATCAAGTCTGTTGCTCCCAGCTACAAAAACCTAATACGACTTTATATTCTGTGGCGCACAGCCACAAAAGACAAATTAACGCGGTTATTGACTCTTTGCCGTGCAGCTACAGAAAAAAGTTTATATGGCTATCAAGTATGTTGTTCCCAGCTAGAAAAACCCAATACAACTATCTATTCTGTGGCACACAGCCACAAAATACGATATAACGCGGTTATCGACTCTTTGCCTTGCAGCTACAGAAAAATGTTTATACGGCTATCAAGTCTGTTGCTCATGGCTACAAAAACCTAATACGACTTTATATCCTGTGGCGCACAGCCACAAAAGACAAATTAACGCGGTTATTACCTCTTTGCCTTGCAGCTACAGAAAAAAGTTCATACGGCTATCAAGTCTGTTGCTCCCAGCTACAAAAACCTGATACGACAATCTATTCTGTGGCGCACAGCCACAAAGACGAATTAACGCGGTTATTGACATTTTGACTTGCAGCTACAAAAAAAATCATACGGCTATCAAGTCTGTTGCTTCCAACTACAAAAACATAATACGACTTTATATTCTGTGGCGCACAGCCACAAAATACAAATTAACGCGGTTATTGACTCTTTGCCTTGCAGTTACAGAGAACATTTCATACGGCTATCAAATCTGTTGCTCCCAGCTACAAAAACCTAATACGACTTTATATTCTGTGGCGCACAGCCACAAAAGACAAATTAACGCGGTTATTACCTCTTTGCCTTGCAGCTACAGGAAAAAAATTTATACGGCTATCAAGTCTGTTGCTCCCAGCTACAAAAACCTAATACGACTTTATATTCTGTGGCGCACAGCCACAAAAGACAAATTAACGCGGTTATTGACTCTTTGCCGTGCAGCTACAGAAAAAAAGTTTATATGGCTATCAAGTATGTTGCTCCCAGCTAGAAAAACCCAATACAACTATCTATTCTGTGGCACACAGCCACAAAATACGATATAACGCGGTTATCGACTCTTTGCCTTGCAGCTACAGAAAAAAGTTTATACGGCTATCAAGTCTGTTGCTCATGGCTACAAAAACCTAATACGACTTTATATCCTGTGGCGCACAGCCACAAAAGACAAATTAACGCGGTTATTACCTCTTTGCCTTGCAGCTACAGAAAAAAGTTCATACGGCTATCAAGTATGTTGCTCCCAGCTACAAAAACCTGATACGACAATCTATTCTGTGGCGCACAGCTACAAAAGACAAATTAACGCGGTTATTACCTCTTTGCCTTGCAGCTACAGAAAAAAGTTCATACGGCTATCAAGTCTGTTGCTCCCAGCTACAAAAACCTAATACGACTTTATATTCTGTGGCGCACAGCCACAAAAGACAAATTAACGCGGTTATTGACTCTTTGCCGTGCAGCTACAGGAAAAAGGTTATACGGCTATCAAGTATGTTGCTCCCAGCTACAAAAACCTGATACGACTATCTATTCTGTGGCGCACAGCCACAAAATACGAATTAACGCGGTTATCGACTCTTTGCCTTGCAGCTACAGAGAACAGTTCATACGGCTATCAAATCTGTTGCTCCCAGCTACAAAAACCTAATACGACAATCTATTCTGTGGCGCACAGCCACAAAACACGAAATATCGCGGTTATCGACTTGTTGGCTTGCAGCTACAGAGAAAAGTTCATACGGCTATCAAGTCTGTTGCTCCCAGCTACAAAAACCTGATACGACAATCTATTCTGTGGCGCACAGCCACAAAAGACAAATTAACGCGGTTATTACTTCTTTGCCTTGCAGCTACAGAAAAAAGTTCATACGGCCATCAAGTCTGTTGCTCCCAGCTACAAAAACCTAATACGACTTTATATTCTGTGGCGCACAGCCACAAAAGACAAATTAACGCGGTTATTGACACTTTGCCGTGCAGCTACAGGAAAAAGGTTATACGGCTACCAAGTATGTTGCTCCCAGCTACAAAAACCTAATACGACTATCTATTCTGTGGCGCACAGCCACAAAATACGAATTGACGCGGTTATCGACTCTTTGCCTTGCAGCTACAGAGAACAGTTCATACGGCTATCAAATCTGTTGCTCCCAGCTACAAAAACCTAATACGACAATCTATTCTGTGGCGCACAGCCACAAAATACAAATTATCGCGGATATCGACTTGTTGGCTTGCAGCTACAGAGAAAAGTTCATACGGCTATCAAGTCTGTTGCTCCCAGCTACAAAAACCTAATACGACTATATATTCTGTGGCGCACAGCCACAAAAGACGAATTAACGCGGTTATTGACTCTTTGCCTCGCAGTTACAGAGAACATTTCATACGGCTATCAAATCTGTTGCTCCCAGCTACAAAAACCTAATACGACAATATATTCTGTGGCGCACAGCCACAAAGACGAATTAACGCGGTTATTGACATTTTGACTTGCAGCTACAAAAAAAAATCATACGGATATCAAGTCTGTTGCTTCCAACTACAAAAACATAATACGACTTTATATTCTGTGGCGCACAGCCACAAAATACAAATTAACGCGGTTATTGACTCTTTGCCTTGCAGTTACAGAGAACATTTCATACGGCTATCAAATCTGTTGCTCCCAGCTACAAAAACCTAATACGACTTTATATTCTGTGGCGCACAGCCACAAAAGACAAATTAACGCGGTTATTACCTCTTTGCCTTGCAGCTACAGAAAAAAAAGTTTATACGGCTATCAAGTCTGTTGCTCCCAGCTACAAAAACCTAATACGACTTTATATTCTGTGGCGCACAGCCACAAAAGACAAATTAACGCGGTTATTGACTCTTTGCCGTGCAGCTACAGAAAAAAGTTTATATGGCTATCAAGTATGTTGCTCCCAGCTAGAAAAACCCAATACAACTATCTATTCTGTGGCACACAGCCACAAAATACGATATAACGCGGTTATCGACTCTTTGCCTTGCAGCTACAGAAAAAAGTTTATACGGCTATCAAGTCTGTTGCTCATGGCTACAAAAACCTAATACGACTTTATATACTGTGGCGCACAGCCACAAAAGACAAATTAACGCGGTTATTACCTCTTTGCCTTGCAGCTACAGAAAAAAGTTCATACGGCTATCAAGTCTGTTGCTCCCAGCTACAAAAACCTAATACGACTTTATATTCTGTGGCGCACAGCCACAAAAGACAAATTAACGCGGTTATTGACTCTTTGCCGTGCAGCTACAGGAAAAAGGTTATACGGCTATCAAGTATGTTGCTCCCAGCTACAAAAACCTGATACGACTATCTATTCTGTGGCGCACAGCCACAAAAGACAAATTAACGCGGTTATCGACTCTTTGCCTTGCAGCTACAGAGAACAGTTCATACGGCTATCAAATCTGTCGCTCCCAGCTACAAAAACCTAATACGACAATCTATTCTGTGGCGCACAGCCACAAAAGACAAATTAACGCGGTTATTACCTCTTTGCCTTGCAGCTACAGAAAAAAGTTCATACGGCTATCAAGTCTGTTGCTCTCAGCTACAAAAACCTAATACGACTTCATATTCTGTGGCGCACAGCCACAAAAGACGAATTAACGCGGTTATTGACTCTTTGCCGTGCAGCTACAGGAAAAAGGTTATACGGCTATCAAATCTGTCGCTCCCAGCTACAAAAACTTAATACGACAATCTATTCTGTGGCGCACAGCCACAAAACACGAAATATCGCGGTTATCGACTTGTTGGCTTGCAGCTACAGAGAAAAGTTCATACGGCTATCAAGTCTGTTGCTCCCAGCTACAAAAACCTGATACGACAATATATTCTGTGGCGCACAGCCACAAAAGACAAATTAACGCGGTTATTACTTCTTTGCCTTGCAGCTACAGAAAAAAGTTCATACGGCCATCAAGTCTGTTGCTCCCAGCTACAAAAACCTAATACGACTTCATATTCTGTGGCGCACAGCCACAAAAGACGAATTAACGCGGTTATTGACTCTTTGCCGTGCAGCTACAGGAAAAAGGTTATACGGCTATCAAGTCTGTTGCTCCCAGCTACAAAAACCTGATACGACAATATATTCTGTGGCGCACAGCCACAAAAGACAAATTAACGCGGTTATCGACTCTTTGCCTTGCAGCTACAGAGAACAGTTCATACGGCTATCAAATCTGTCGCTCCCAGCTACAAAAACCTAATACGACAATCTATTCTGTGGCGCACAGCCACAAAAGACAAATTAACGCGGTTATTACCTCTTTGCCTTGCAGCTACAGAGAACAGTTCATACGGCTATCAAATCTGTCGCTCCCAGCTACAAAAACCTAATACGACAATCTATTCTGTGGCGCACAGCCACAAAAGACAAATTAACGCGGTTATTACCTCTTTGCCTTGCAGCTACAGAAAAAAGTTCATACGGCTATCAAGTCTGTTGCTCTCAGCTACAAAAACCTAATACGACTTCATATTCTGTGGCGCACAGCCACAAAAGACGAATTAACGCGGTTATTGACTCTTTGCCGTGCAGCTACAGGAAAAAGGTTATACGGCTATCAAATCTGTCGCTCCCAGCTACAAAAACTTAATACGACAATCTATTCTGTGGCGCACAGCCACAAAACACGAAATATCGCGGTTATCGACTTGTTGGCTTGCAGCTACAGAGAAAAGTTCATACGGCTATCAAGTCTGTTGCTCCCAGCTACAAAAACCTGATACGACAATATATTCTGTGGCGCACAGCCACAAAAGACAAATTAACGCGGTTATTACTTCTTTGCCTTGCAGCTACAGAAAAAAGTTCATACGGCCATCAAGTCTGTTGCTCCCAGCTACAAAAACCTAATACGACTTCATATTCTGTGGCGCACAGCCACAAAAGACGAATTAACGCGGTTATTGACTCTTTGCCGTGCAGCTACAGGAAAAAGGTTATACGGCTATCAAGTCTGTTGCTCCCAGCTACAAAAACCTGATACGACAATATATTCTGTGGCGCACAGCCACAAAAGACAAATTAACGCGGTTATCGACTCTTTGCCTTGCAGCTACAGAGAACAGTTCATACGGCTATCAAATCTGTTGCTCCCAGCTACAAAAACCTAATACGACAATCTATTCTGTGGCGCACAGCCACAAAATACAAATTATCGCGGTTATCGACTTGTTGGCTTGCAGCTACAGAGAAAAGTTCATACGGCTATCAAGTCTGTTGCTCCCAGCTACAAAAACCTAATACGACTATATATTCTGTGGCGCACAGCCACAAAAGACGAATTAACGCGGTTATTGACTCTTTGCCTCGCAGTTACAGAGAACATTTCATACGGCTATCAAATCTGTTGCTCCCAGCTACAAAAACCTAATACGACTTTATATTCTGTGGCGCACAGCCACAAAATACAAATTAACGCGGTTATTATCTCTTTGCCTTGCAGCTACAGAAAAAAAGTTTATACGGCTATCAAGTCTGTTGCTCCCAGCTACAAAAAACCTAATACGACTTTATATTCTGTGGCGCACAGCCACAAAAGACAAATTAACGCGGTTATTGACTCTTTGCCGTGCAGCTACAGAAAAAAGTTTATATGGCTATCAAGTATGTTGCTCCCAGCTAGAAAAACCCAATACAACTATCTATTCTGTGGCACACAGCCACAAAATACGATATAACGCGGTTATCGACTTTTTGCCTTGCAGCTACAAAAAAAAGTTTATACGGCTATCAAGTCTGTTGCTCATGGCTACAAAACCTAATACGACTTTATATCCTATGGCGCACAGCCACAAAAGACAAATTAACGCGGTTATTACCTCTTTGCCTTGCAGCTACAGAAAAAAGTTCATACGGCTATCAAGTCTGTTGCTCCCAGCTACAAAAACCTGATACGACAATCTATTCTGTGGCGCACAGCCACAAAAGACAAATTAACGCGGTTATTACCTCTTTGCCTTGCAGCTACAGAAAAAAGTTCATACGGCTATCAAGTCTGTTGCTCCCAGCTACAAAAACCTGATACGACAATCTATTCTGTGGCGCACAGCCACAAAAGACAAATTAACGCGGTTATCGCGCGCAGCGCGAAGCGCTGTGCGAGATTTGTCTTTGGTCCGGCTAATGCGCGCTTTCATTTTTTCAGTTCACTCTCAAAAAGGCCCAACTGTACAAATCGATACTTTTTATGATTTGCTAATTTTCTATGGCACATTTACAAGCTATATTCAAAATTTGAACGAAATTGATTGAGTTTGAGCCGAGTTATGACGTTATACGCTTCATGCAGACCGCCAACTTCCGTCGTGTGTCTGTGTGTGTGTGTGTGTTGGTGCGCACTCCTGGGACTATTTTTATGTGTGAACCGATTTGACTGAAAATTTGGGACACGATAGATACCCCACTCAAACTTTGGGGGCGCAAACTTTTTTTTCGAAAAAAATTATTTTTCATTAAGTTATAAGTCTTTGAAAATGTCTCTGCGTCTCTTCATTTCGTGCACTCTCTCGCCCTCTCTGTCAGGGTAAATCGAATTGCGTTATAAGTCAGCTCAGTCCTGACCAATTCAAGTAAAATTTGAAGTATGATACCAAGACATGAACTGACATCGATTTAGATGTAAGTCTTCTACTGATGACGTCATTGAGGATTCTGGAGCTCGGATGACGTCATAATTGAAAAAGCAAAGTTGATGTCAAATTACTTTTCAAACGGCTAGTAGTCACAAACTAGTCGCGTATCACGGAAGCGTTATACATAAAGGACGTCATCACGGATTCTGGAGCTCGCATGACGTCCAAATTAAAAAGTGTAAAGTTGACGCCAAATGTTTCTCCAAATGATAATAACAGTAGGCAAGTGGGGTATTAACGGTGAAACTTCATCTAAACACGTATTCTGGGATTCTGAAAGCCGGATGACGTCAATTTTGGAAAGTGCAAAGTTGACGTCGGATATTTCATCAAATGATGCAAATATCTTAAAAATGGTAGATTAACGATGAAACTTCATCTCAGTATGACTTGTTCTGGAATTCAGAAGGCCGATGACGTCAACTTTCAAACAAAAAGACGTGACATATGTTTTCGAATGCTGAGAGTTTCTTAAAAATGGTCAATTCACGATAAAACTTCATTCAAACATGACGTATTCTGGGACTCTGAAGGGCAGATAAAGTAAGGTTTCAGAACTGCAATGTTGACGTCATGTTTTTTTTCGAATGATGATAGTACTTGACAAGTGGTTCATCAGGAAAACAATTTTATCTTCACCGTACAGATCGAACCACCTCTCTACATACCTACGGCATGTGTACAAAAAGAGAAAAATTCATGAAAAAGTGGGGGCCCAACGACTGTGAGATTTGTCTTCTGCGATGCGCCTCTTAGACAGCTACTCTCAAATGGAGCAGCTACTGCTACAAAAACCGGAAAATACTTATATACTCAAGTATAACTGTCCATTACAAACATACAAAAGTCGTAAAATATTTTTTCAAACCTGTAAACTATGATATACAAATCACAGATGTTAACTCAACGTAGTCAACTATAGGAGATTCTGGTTTTGTACACAATGATTTGCAGTTTTGGTCTTTACTTCAACTCTAGGTACTATAACACTTGGCTATTATTCAACAGGTGTTCTCTCTTTCGCAGCTGTGATTTGTATATTATAGTTTACAGGTTTGAAAAAATATTTTACGACTTTTGTATGTTTGTAATGGACAGTTATACTTGAGTATATAAGTATTTTCCGGTTTTTGTAGCAGTAGCTGCTCCATTTGAGAGTAGCTGTCTAAGAGGCGCATCGCAGAAGACAAATCTCACAGTCGTTGGGCCCCCACTTTTTCATGAATTACCTCTTTGCCTTGCAGCTACAGAAAAAAGTTCATACGGCTATCAAGTCTGTTGCTCCCAGCTACAAAAACCTAATACGACTTTATATTCTGTGGCGCACAGCCACAAAAGACAAATTAACGCGGTTATTGACTCTTTGCCGTGCAGCTACAGGAAAAAGGTTATACGGCTATCAAATATGTTGCTCCCAGCTACAAAAACCTAATACGACTATCTATTCTGTGGCGCACAGCCACAAAATACGAATTATCGCGGTATCGACTTGTTGGCTTGCAGCTACATAGAAAAGTTCATACGGCTATCAAGTCTGTTGCTCCCAGCTACAAAAACCTGATACGACAATCTATTCTGTGGCGCACAGCCACAAAAGACAAATTAACGCGGTTATTACCTCTGTGCCTTGCAGCTACAGAAAAAAATTCATACGGCTATCAAGTCTGTTGCTCCCAGCTACGAAAACCTAATACGACTCTATATTCTGTGGCGCACAGTTACAAAAGACAAATTAACGCGGTTATTGACTCTTTGCCGTGCAGCTACAGGAAAAAGGTTATACGGCTATCAAGTATGTTGCTCCCAGCTAAAAAAACCTAATACGACTATCTATTCTGTGGCGCACAGCCACAAAATACGAATTATCGCGGTTATCGACTCTTTGCCTTGCAGCTACAGAGAACAGTTCATACGGCTATCAAGTCTGTTGCTCCCAGCTACAAAAACCTAATACGACTTATATTCTGTGGCGCACACAGCCACAAAAGACGAATTAACGCGGTTATTGACTCTTTGCCTCGCAGTTACAGAGAATATTTCATACGGCTATCAAATCTGTTGCTCCCAGCTACAAAAACCTAATACGACAATCTATTCTGTGGCGCACAGCCACAAAAGACAAATTAACGCGGTTATTGACTCTTTGCCGTGCAGCTACAGGAAAAAGGTTATACGGCTACCAAGTATGTTGCTCCCAGCTACAAAAACCTAATACGACTATCTATTCTGTGGCGCACAGCCACAAAATACGAATTGACGCGGTTATCGACTCTTTGCCTTGCAGCTACAGAGAACAGTTCATACGGCTATCAAATCTGTTGCTCCCAGCTACAAAAACCTAATACGACAATCTATTCTGTGGCGCACAGCCACAAAATACAAATTATCGCGGTTATCGACTTGTTGGCTTGCAGCTACAGAGAAAAGTTCATACGGCTATCAAGTTTGTTGCTCCCAGCTACAAAAACCTAATACGACTATATATTCTGTGGCGCACAGCCACAAAAGACGAATTAACGCGGTTATTGACTCTTTGCCTCGCAGTTACAGAGAACATTTCATACGGCTATCAAATCTGTTGCTCCCAGCTACAAAAACCTAATACGACAATCTATTCTGAGGCGCACAGCCACAAAGACGAATTAACGCGGTTATTGACATTTTGACTTGCAGCTACAAAAAAAAAATCATACGGCTATCAAGTCTGTTGCTTCCAACTACAAAAACATAATACGACTTTATATTCTGTGGCGCACAGCCACAAAATACAAATTAACGCGGTTATTGACTCTTTGCCTTGCAGTTACAGAGAACATTTCATACGGCTATCAAATCTGTTGCTCCCAGCTACAAAAACCTAATACGACTTTATATTCTGTGGCGCACAGCCACAAAAGACAAATTAACGCGGTTATTACCTCTTTGCCTTGCAGCTGCAGAGAACAGTTCATACGGCTATCAAGTTTGTTGCTCCCAGCTACAAAAACCTAATACGACTATATATTCTGTGGCGCACAGCCACAAAAGACGAATTAACGCGGTTATTGACTCTTTGCCTCGCAGTTACAGAGAATATTTCATACGGCTATCAAATCTGTTGCTCCCAGCTACAAAAACCTAATACGACAATCTATTCTGTGGCGCACAGCCACAAAAGACAAATTAACGCGGTTATTGACTCTTTGCCGTGCAGCTACAGGAAAAAGGTTATACGGCTACCAAGTATGTTGCTCCCAGCTACAAAAACCTAATACGACTATCTATTCTGTGGCGCACAGCCACAAAATACGAATTGACGCGGTTATCGACTCTTTGCCTTGCAGCTACAGAGAACAGTTCATACGGCTATCAAATCTGTTGCTCCCAGCTACAAAAACCTAATACGACAATCTATTCTGTGGCGCACAGCCACAAAATACAAATTATCGCGGTTATCGACTTGTTGGCTTGCAGCTACAGAGAAAAGTTCATACGGCTATCAAGTTTGTTGCTCCCAGCTACAAAAACCTAATACGACTATATATTCTGTGGCGCACAGCCACAAAAGACGAATTAACGCGGTTATTGACTCTTTGCCTCGCAGTTACAGAGAACATTTCATACGGCTATCAAATCTGTTGCTCCCAGCTACAAAAACCTAATACGACAATCTATTCTGAGGCGCACAGCCACAAAGACGAATTAACGCGGTTATTGACATTTTGACTTGCAGCTACAAAAAAAAAATCATACGGCTATCAAGTCTGTTGCTTCCAACTACAAAAACATAATACGACTTTATATTCTGTGGCGCACAGCCACAAAATACAAATTAACGCGGTTATTGACTCTTTGCCTTGCAGTTACAGAGAACATTTCATACGGCTATCAAATCTGTTGCTCCCAGCTACAAAAACCTAATACGACTTTATATTCTGTGGCGCACAGCCACAAAAGACAAATTAACGCGGTTATTACCTCTTTGCCTTGCAGCTACAGAAAAAAGTTTATACGGCTATCAAGTATGTTGCTCCCAGCTACAAAAACCTAATACGACTTTATATTCTGTGGCGCACAGCCACAAAAGACAAATTAACGCGGTTATTGACTCTTTGCCGTGCAGCTACAGAAAAAAGTTTATATGGCTATCAAGTATGTTGCTCCCAGCTAGAAAAACCCAATACAACTATCTATTCTGTGGCACACAGCCACAAAATACGATATAACGCGGTTATCGACTCTTTGCCTTGCAGCTACAGAAAAAAGTTTAAACGGCTATCAAGTCTGTTGCTCATGGCTACAAAAACCTAATACGACTTTATATCCTATGGCGCACAGCCACAAAAGACAAATTAACGCGGTTATTACCTCTTTGCCTTGCAGCTACAGAAAAAAGTTCATACGGCTATCAAGTCTGTTGCTCCCAGCTACAAAAACCTGATACGACAATCTATTCTGTGGCGCACAGCCACAAAAGACAAATTAACGCGGTTATTACCTCTTTGCCTTGCAGCTACAGAAAAAAGTTCATACGGCTATCAAGTCTGTTGCTCCCAGCTACAAAAACCTAATACGACTTTATATTCTGTGGCGCACAGCCACAAAAGACAAATTAACGCGGTTATTGACTCTTTGCCGTGCAGCTACAGAAAAAAGGTTATACGGCTATCAAATATGTTGCTCCCAGCTACAAAAACCTAATACGACTATCTATTCTGTGGCGCACAGCCACAAAATACGAATTAACGCGGTTATCGACTCTTTGCCTTGCAGCTACAAAGAACAGTTCATACGGCTATCAAATCTGTTGCTCCCAGCTACAAAAACCTAATACGACAATCTATTCTGTGGCGCACAGCCACAAAATACGAATTATCGCGGTTATCGACTTGTTGGCTTGCAGCTACAGAGAAAAGTTTATACGGCTATCAAGTCTGTTGCTCCCAGCTACAAAAACCTGATACGACAATCTATTCTGTGGCGCACAGCCACAAAAGACAAATTAACGCGGTTATTACCTCTTTGCCTTGCAGCTACAGAAAAAAAGTTTATACGGCTATCAAGTCTGTTGCTCCCAGCTACAAAAACCTAATACGACTTTATATTCTGTGGCGCACAGCCACAAAAGACAAATTAACGCGGTTATTGACTCTTTGCCTCGCAGTTACAGAGAACAGTTCATACGGCTATCAAGTTTGTTGCTCCCAGCTACAAAAACCTAATACGACTATATATTCTGTGGCGCACAGCCACAAAAGACGAATTAACGCGGTTATTGACTCTTTGCCTCGCAGTTACAGAGAATATTTCATACGGCTATCAAATCTGTTGCTCCCAGCTACAAAAACCTAATACGACAATCTATTCTGTGGCGCACAGCCACAAAAGACAAATTAACGCGGTTATTGACTCTTTGCCGTGCAGCTACAGGAAAAAGGTAATACGGCTACCAAGTATGTTGATCCCAGCTACAAAAACCTAATACGACTATCTATTCTGTGGCGCACAGCCACAAAATACGAATTGACGCGGTTATCGACTCTTTGCCTTGCAGCTACAGAGAACAGTTCATACGGCTATCAAATCTGTTGCTCCCAGCTACAAAAACCTAATACGACAATCTATTCTGTGGCGCACAGCCACAAAATACAAATTATCGCGGTTATCGACTTGTTGGCTTGCAGCTACAGAGAAAAGTTCATACGGCTATCAAGTTTGTTGCTCCCAGCTACAAAAACCTAATACGACTATATATTCTGTGGCGCACAGCCACAAAAGACGAATTAACGCGGTTATTGACTCTTTGCCTCGCAGTTACAGAGAACATTTCATACGGCTATCAAATCTGTTGCTCCCAGCTACAAAAACCTAATACGACAATCTATTCTGAGGCGCACAGCCACAAAGACGAATTAACGCGGTTATTGACATTTTGACTTGCAGCTACAAAAAAAAAATCATACGGCTATCAAGTCTGTTGCTTCCAACTACAAAAACATAATACGACTTTATATTCTGTGGCGCACAGCCACAAAATACAAATTAACGCGGTTATTGACTCTTTGCCTTGCAGTTACAGAGAACATTTCATACGGCTATCAAATCTGTTGCTCCCAGCTACAAAAACCTAATACGACTTTATATTCTGTGGCGCACAGCCACAAAAGACAAATTAACGCGGTTATTACCTCTTTGCCTTGCAGCTACAGAAAAAAGTTTATACGGCTATCAAGTATGTTGCTCCCAGCTACAAAAACCTAATACGACTTTATATTCTGTGGCGCACAGCCACAAAAGACAAATTAACGCGGTTATTGACTCTTTGCCGTGCAGCTACAGAAAAAAGTTTATATGGCTATCAAGTATGTTGCTCCCAGCTAGAAAAACCCAATACAGCTATCTATTCTGTGGCACACAGCCACAAAATACGATATAACGCGGTTATCGACTCTTTGCCTTGCAGCTACAGAAAAAAGTTTAAACGGCTATCAAGTCTGTTGCTCATGGCTACAAAAACCTAATACGACTTTATATCCTATGGCGCATAGCCACAAAAGACAAATTAACGCGGTTATTACCTCTTTGCCTTGCAGCTACAGAAAAAAGTTCATACGGCTATCAAGTCTGTTGCTCCCAGCTACAAAAACCTGATACGACAATCTATTCTGTGGCGCACAGCCACAAAAGACAAATTAACGCGGTTATTACCTCTTTGCCTTGCAGCTACAGAAAAAAGTTCATACGGCTATCAAGTCTGTTGCTCCCAGCTACAAAAACCTAATACGACTTTATATTCTGTGGCGCACAGCCACAAAAGACAAATTAACGCGGTTATTGACTCTTTGCCGTGCAGCTACAGAAAAAAGGTTATACGGCTATCAAATATGTTGCTCCCAGCTACAAAAACCTAATACGACTATCTATTCTGTGGCGCACAGCCACAAAATACGAATTAACGCGGTTATCGACTCTTTGCCTTGCAGCTACAAAGAACAGTTCATACGGCTATCAAATCTGTTGCTCCCAGCTACAAAAACCTAATACGACAATCTATTCTGTGGCGCACAGCCACAAAATACGAATTATCGCGGTTATCGACTTGTTGGCTTGCAGCTACAGAGAAAAGTTTATACGGCTATCAAGTCTGTTGCTCCCAGCTACAAAAACCTGATACGACAATCTATTCTGTGGCGCACAGCCACAAAAGACAAATTAACGCGGTTATTACCTCTTTGCCTTGCAGCTACAGAAAAAAAGTTTATACGGCTATCAAGTCTGTTGCTCCCAGCTACAAAAACCTAATACGACTTTATATTCTGTGGCGCACAGCCACAAAAGACAAATTAACGCGGTTATTGACTCTTTGCCGTGCAGCTACAGAAAAAAGTTTATATGGCTATCAAGTATGTTGCTCCCAGCTAGAAAAACCCAATACAACTATCTATTCTGTGGCACACAGCCACAAAATACGATATAACGCGGTTATCGACTCTTTGCCTTGCAGCTACAGAAAAAAGTTTATACGGCTATCAAGTCTGTTGCTCATGGCTACAAAAACCTAATACGACTCTATATCCTATGGCGCACAGCCACAAAAGACAAATTAACGCGGTTATTACCTCTTTGCCTTGCAGCTACAGAAAAAAGTTCATACGGCTATCAAGTCTGTTGCTCCCAGCTACAAAAACCTGATACGACAATCTATTCTGTGGCGCACAGCCACAAAAGACAAATTAACGCGGTTATTACCTCTTTGCCTTGCAGCTACAGAAAAAAGTTCATACGGCTATCAAGTCTGTTGCTCCCAGCTACAAAAACCTAATACGACTTTATATTCTGTGGCGCACAGCCACAAAAGACAAATTAACGCGGTTATTGACTCTTTGCCGTGCAGCTACAGGAAAAAGGTTATACGGCTATCAAATATGTTGCTCCCAGCTACAAAAACCTAATACGACTATCTATTCTGTGGCGCACAGCCACAAAATACGAATTAACGCGGTTATCGACTCTTTGCCTTGCAGCTACAAAGAACAGTTCATACGGCTATCAAATCTGTTGCTCCCAGCTACAAAAACCTAATACGACAATCTATTCTGTGGCGCACAGCCACAAAATACGAATTATCGCGGTTATCGACTTGTTGGCTTGCAGCTACAGAGAAAAGTTCATACGGCTATCAAGTCTGTTGCTCCCAGCTACAAAAACCTGATACGACAATCTATTCTGTGGCGCACAGCCACAAAAGACAAATTAACGCGGTTATTACCTCTTTGCCTTGCAGCTACAGAAAAAAATTCATACGGCTATCAAGTCTGTTGCTCCCAGCTACGAAAACCTAATACGACTTTATATTCTGTGGCGCACAGCCACAAAAGACAAATTAACGCGGTTATTGACTCTTTGCCGTGCAGCTACTCAGGCAGTGACGGGCTGCTAGCCAGCTAGCAAAGACAACATTTTTAGAATTTTTGATTTTCTGGCTAGCACTGGCTATCAGCTGGCTAGCAAAAAAGCAAGTTTTCGTTCCAGGACCTGATAATAAATCGATAAAATGACGCAGCCCTTTAATATTTGCAATGGAAAATTTCAGAATTTCAATTTCAGCTTTTTGTCTGAACTTTTGATTTAATTTGTTATGTTTATTTTACATTTTGTTAAATTGTCATAATGTCTTACCATTGTTAACACAGGTTGATCTCAATGTTTTCGCGCATATACTTTTGTGAATACATGATGATAACAGCATGTAACGATCGATATACTCGATTAATCAATCAATTGAGTTGTTGCCTACTCCTTTTTTATATTCCAAGATTTATTGCTCTGTAATACAGTTTGACTGTTTTTGCACCTATGTTCTCCCTCAAGTTTTAGGGTCGTCGTGAAACGTCCGAGTCAGCCGGCTAGTTCTGACGCGCTCTTCTCGTGGCGCTCCGATATCAAATGAACATTCCATACCAGTTCGAGGGTGGAGACGTAGAAATTGAGTATGGTATGTTTACTCTTTACTGTAGGAAAGAAAAAAAAATGCTAGTTTTATAGTTTGTCGAGCTACCTGACACTACGTCTTCAACACAAACTGCTGTTTTTTATTCATCTGTGTCAATATTACTCAACCTATTGGGTTCATCATTTTTATTTTCTTCATCAAATTATTACTTAGTTTAATTATTTAACATAAAAGTTGACTTCACTTTCGATTTAAGGCTTAGGCAAACCACCGTTCCGAGGGTTTTTCCGGCACTGCGTGGTAACGATTCCCACCAACAAATAAATAACAGCAGTTTGTGTTGTGGCCGTATGTCGAGCTGGACTCACTTTCACGGTTCTTTAATCATACCCAGTAAGATGCAAAACTATTCGGCAAAAAGGGACCCGTATTACAACTTCAGTACGTGAAAATCATGATTATTTATACAAGATTAGCAAAATTTAGCGATACTGGTGAAAACATAACCTGATTATCCGGACAATAACACTTGATTTTGTCTATAATTACTCACATTTTGTCAGGACTATCACGTTATGTTGCCACGAAGGATTTTATGGTGTTGGTTTCAGGCAATGTTTCGAACAACGTGAGTGTGTCCTAGCAGGAGCGCGAATTTTATATTCAACGTGAAAGGATTCTTCAAGGATTGACGCACTTTAGAAAGTCATGTAAGTTGGTATCTATGAAAATACACCCACACTGTCGAGCAGGCTTTCTATTTTGATTTGGTACATTTGCTAGTATGACCTGCCCCTTCTAATAAATTGGAACTTACCCATTTACACGTAATATTCCCCAAATTAAGTTTGCAAAACTCTGGCTAGTTTATAATTTTTTGCCCTTTGTGGCATTTACGACCACACTCCCCTTTCTTTTAAGAGTTGCACGGTGTTCACCCCTGGTTTTCAAAACGAATGGCAATGTTATCTTTTTCGATACATATAAAACTTTCAATACAATTTGTACTTTTTTCAGGAACTACTTTTCCGGTTTGGATTACGGAAACTACATCAACGGAATCCCTCAAAAGGTATGTTCAATTTAACCTTCTGATACTAGGTGCAAGTCGAGCGTATACTATGCTGCTCTCCTAGCAAATACTCCATAACAAAGTGACCGAAAATGAAATTTTGCATACATTGATTAAAATGGGATGTTAATAGGAACCTGATAATAGAAAAATATTATGATTGATTTTTACACATTTCCATAAAATTCAAGTACTTCTTCACTGTTTTCAGCGCTTTGGACATGCCCGAACGGGCCACAGATCAAATAGCCCTCTTGCATCGTCGTCCGGAAGATCCACCTCATCCGCTGATTCTCTAGCGCTCCAGAATAGGACGCTTGCACCTCTGTTTAGTTTCTTTTTCGATTGTCTCTGCACGCTGCAGGCTGCACCTCTGTCATTTTATTTAGACTTCCTTCATACCGCTAGACAACATCTAGTTCTTTGACTTCTATGGAATTTGGAATTATAAGCACCTTATACTCGTGTGATACTAATAGTCGATTACTTTTCTCATATTCTGTCTAAGTTTAACATATATATGTTGCCTCGCCCACTGACTCATTTTTATCATCTTAGTTGACTCTTTGGATTTCCGCTTGCTACCACAATCCCTGTGCTCAAAATCTTTGTACTATCTTGTTTCGGGAATGGCGTTATTTACTGTGATGAATACGAGTGTGAATAAAATTCTATGTTTACTGCGTTTGTGTGAAATCAGCAATCCTAAAAATATCAAGAAAAAGTTCAGGTCAATTGAAAGGACCCTATAATCGAAGGGAAAGGCCCCTTTTCAAAATTACATTTAGCTAGCTAGCTGCTAGCCAGAGGGCGTTCAAAAGTGCGCTGGGCTAGCAGCCGGCTAGCAGCCTAGCACTTGCTAGCCATTTGCTAGCTGGCTAGCAGCCCGCCGCTGCCTTAGTACAGAAAAAAGGTTATACGGCTATCAAGTATGTTGCTCCCAGCTAAAAAAACCTAATACGACTATCTATTCTGTGGCGCACAGCCACAAAATACGAATTAACGCGGTTATCGACTCTTTGCCTTGCAGCTACAGAGAACAGTTCATACGGCTATCAAGTCTGTTGCTCCCAGCTACAAAAACCTAATACGACTATATATTCTGTGGCGCACAGCCACAAAAGACGAATTAACGCGGTTATTGACTCTTTGCCTCGCAGTTACAGAGAATATTTCATACGGCTATCAAATCTGTTGCTCCCAGCTACAAAAACCTAATACGACAATCTATTCTGTGGCGCACAGCCACAAAAGACAAATTAACGCGGTTATTGACTCTTTGCCTTGCAGCTACAGAAAAAAAAATCATACGGCTATCAAGTCTGTTGCTCCCAGCTACGAAAACCTAATACGACTTTATATTCTGTGGCGCACAGCCACAAAACACGAAATATCGCGGTTATCGACTTGTTGGCTTGCAGCTACAGAGAAAAGTTCATACGGCTATCAAGTCTGTTGCTCCCAGCTACAAAAACCTGATACGACAATCTATTCTGTGGCGCACAGCCACAAAAGACAAATTAACGCGGTTATTACCTCTTTGCCTTGCAGCTACAGAAAAAAGTTCATACGGCTATCAAGTCTGTTGCTCCCAGCTACGAAAACCTAATACGACTTTATATTCTGTGGCGCACAGCCACAAAAGACAAATTAACGCGGTTATTACCTCTTTGCCTTGCAGCTACAGAAAAAAGTTCATACGGCTATCAAGTCTGTTGCTCCCAGCTACAAAAACCTGATACGACAATCTATTCTGTGGCGCACAGCCACAAAAGACAAAATAACGCGGTTATTACCTCTTTGCCTTGCAGCTACAGAAAAAAGTTCATACGGCTATCAAGTCTGTTGCTCCCAGCTACAAAAACCTAATACGACTTTATATTCTGTGGCGCACAGCCACAAAAGACAAATTAACGCGGTTATTGACTCTTTGCCGTGCAGCTACAGGAAAAAGGTTATACGGCTATCAAATATGTTGCTCCCAGCTACAAAAACCTAATACGACTATCTATTCTGTGGCGCACAGCCACAAAATACGAATTAACGCGGTTATCGACTCTTTGCCTTGCAGCTACAAAGAACAGTTCATACGGCTATCAAATCTGTTGCTCCCAGCTACAAAAACCTAATACGACAATCTATTCTGTGGCGCACAGCCACAAAATACGAATTATCGCGGTTATCGACTTGTTGGCTTGCAGCTACAGAGAAAAGTTCATACGGCTATCAAGTCTGTTGCTCCCAGCTACAAAAACCTGATACGACAATCTATTCTGTGGCGCACAGCCACAAAAGACAAATTAACGCGGTTATTACCTCTTTGCCTTGCAGCTACAGAAAAAAATTCATACGGCTATCAAGTCTGTTGCTCCCAGCTACGAAAACCTAATACGACTTTATATTCTGTGGCGCACAGCCACAAAAGACAAATTAACGCGGTTATTGACTCTTTGCCGTGCAGCTACAGGAAAAAGGTTATACGGCTATCAAGTATGTTGCTCCCAGCTAAAAAAACCTAATACGACTATCTATTCTGTGGCGCACAGCCACAAAATACGAATTAACGCGGTTATCGACTCTTTGCCTTGCAGCTACAGAGAACAGTTCATACGGCTAACAAGTCTGTTGCTCCCAGCTACAAACACCTAATACGACTATATATTCTGTGGCGCACAGCCACAAAAGACGAATTAACGCGGTTATTGACTCTTTGCCTCGCAGTTACAGAAAATATTTCATACGGCTATCAAATCTGTTGCTCCCAGCTACAAAAACCTAATACGACAATCTATTCTGTGGCGCACAGCCACAAAAGACAAATTAACGCGGTTATTGACTCTTTGCCTTGCAGCTACAGAAAAAAAATCATACGGCTATCAAGTCTGTTGCTCCCAGCTACGAAAACCTAATACGACTTTATATTCTGTGGCGCACAGCCACAAAACACGAAATATCGCGGTTATCGACTTGTTGGCTTGCAGCTACAGAGAAAAGTTCATACGGCTATCAAGTCTGTTGCTCCCAGCTACAAAAACCTGATACGACAATCTATTCTGTGGCGCACAGCCACAAAAGACAAATTAACGCGGTTATTACCTCTTTGCCTTGCAGCTACAGAAAAAAGTTCATACGGCTATCAAGTCTGTTGCTCCCAGCTACGAAAACCTAATACGACTTTATATTCTGTGGCGCACAGCCACAAAAGACAAATTAACGCGGTTATTGACTCTTTGCCTTGCAGCTACAGAAAAAAAATCATACGGCTATCAAGTCTGTTGCTCCCAGCTACGAAAACCTAATACGACTTTATATTCTGTGGCGCACAGCCACAAAACACGAAATATCGCGGTTATCGACTTGTTGGCTTGCAGCTACAGAGAAAAGTTCATACGGCTATCAAGTCTGTTGCTCCCAGCTACAAAAACCTGATACGACAATCTATTCTGTGGCGCACAGCCACAAAAGACAAATTAACGCGGTTATTACCTCTTTGCCTTGCAGCTACAGAAAAAAGTTCGTACGGCTATCAAGTCTGTTGCTCCCAGCTACGAAAACCTAATACGACTTTATATTCTGTGGCGCACAGCCACAAAATACGAATTAACGCGGTTATCGACTCTTTGCCTTGCAGCTACAAAGAACAGTTCATACGGCTATCAAATCTGTTGCTCCCAGCTACAAAAACCTAATACGACAATCTATTCTGTGGCGCACAGCCACAAAATACGAATTATCGCGGTTATCGACTTGTTGGCTTGCAGCTACAGAGCTACGGCTATCAAGTCTGTTGCTCCCAGCTACAAAAACCTGATACGACAATCTATTCTGTGGCGCACAGCCACAAAAGACAAATTAACGCGGTTATTACCTCTTTGCCTTGCAGCTACAGAAAAAAATTCATACGGCTATCAAGTCTGTTGCTCCCAGCTACGAAAACCTAATACGACTTTATATTCTGTGGCGCACAGCCACAAAAGACAAATTAACGCGGTTATTGACTCTTTGCCGTGCAGCTACAGGAAAAAGGTTATACGGCTATCAAGTATGTTGCTCCCAGCTACGAAAACCTAATACGACTTTATATTCTGTGGCGCACAGCCACAAAAGACAAATTAACGCGGTTATTGACTCTTTGCCGTGCAGCTACAGGAAAAAGGTTATACGGCTATCAAGTATGTTGCTCCCAGCTAAAAAAACCTAATACGACTATCTATTCTGTGGCGCACAGCCACAAAATACGAATTAACGCGGTTATCGACTCTTTGCCTTGCAGCTACAGAGAACAGTTCATACGGCTATCAAGTCTGTTGCTCCCAGCTACAAACACCTAATACGACTATATATTCTGTGGCGCACAGCCACAAAAGACGAATTAACGCGGTTATTGACTCTTTGCCTCGCAGTTACAGAAAATATTTCATACGGCTATCAAATCTGTTGCTCCCAGCTACAAAAACCTAATACGACAATCTATTCTGTGGCGCACAGCCACAAAAGACAAATTAACGCGGTTATTGACTCTTTGCCTTGCAGCTACAGAAAAAAAATCATACGGCTATCAAGTCTGTTGCAGTCCCAGCTACGAAAACCTAATACGACTTTATATTCTGTGGCGCACAGCCACAAAACACGAAATATCGCGGTTATCGACTTGTTGGCTTGCAGCTACAGAGAAAAGTTCATACGGCTATCAAGTCTGTTGCTCCCAGCTACAAAAACCTGATACGACAATCTATTCTGTGGCGCACAGCCACAAAAGACAAATTAACGCGGTTATTACCTCTTTGCCTTGCAGCTACAGAAAAAAGTTCATACGGCTATCAAGTCTGTTGCTCCCAGCTACGAAAACCTAATACTACTTTATATTCTGTGGCGCACAGCCACAAAAGACAAATTAACGCGGTTATTGACTCTTTGCCTTGCAGCTACAGAAAAAAAATCATACGGCTATCAAGTCTGTTGCTCCCAGCTACGAAAACCTAATACGACTTTATATTCTGTGGCGCACAGCCACAAAACACGAAATATCGCGGTTATCGACTTGTTGGCTTGCAGCTACAGAGAAAAGTTCATACGGCTATCAAGTCTGTTGCTCCCAGCTACAAAAACCTGATACGACAATCTATTCTGTGGCGCACAGCCACAAAAGACAAATTAACGCGGTTATTACCTCTTTGCCTTGCAGCTACAGAAAAAAGTTCGTACGGCTATCAAGTCTGTTGCTCCCAGCTACGAAAACCTAATACGACTTTATATTCTGTGGCGCACAGCCACAAAATACGAATTAACGCGGTTATCGACTCTTTGCCTTGCAGCTACAAAGAACAGTTCATACGGCTATCAAATCTGTTGCTCCCAGCTACAAAAACCTAATACGACAATCTATTCTGTGGCACACAGCCACAAAATACGAATTATCGCGGTTATCGACTTGTTGGCTTGCAGCTACAGAGCTACGGCTATCAAGTCTGTTGCTCCCAGCTACAAAAACCTGATACGACAATCTATTCTGTGGCGCACAGCCACAAAAGACAAATTAACGCGGTTATTACCTCTTTGCCTTGCAGCTACAGAAAAAAATTCATACGGCTATCAAGTCTGTTGCTCCCAGCTACGAAAACCTAATACGACTTTATATTCTGTGGCGCACAGCCACAAAAGACAAATTAACGCGGTTATTGACTCTTTGCCGTGCAGCTACAGGAAAAAGGTTATACGGCTATCAAGTATGTTGCTCCCAGCTAAAAAAACCTAATACGACAATCTATTCTGTGGCGCACAGCCACAAAAGACAAATTAACGCGGTTATTACCTCTTTGCCTTGCAGCTACAGAAAAAAGTTCATACGGCTATCAAGTCTGTTGCTCCCAGCTACGAAAACCTAATACGACTTTATATTCTGTGGCGCACAGCCACAAAAGACAAATTAACGCGGTTATTACCTCTTTGCCTTGCAGCTACAGAAAAAAGTTCATACGGCTATCAAGTCTGTTGCTCCCAGCTACAAAAACCTGATACGACAATCTATTCTGTGGCGCACAGCCACAAAAGACAAATTAACGCGGTTATTACCTCTTTGCCTTGCAGCTACAGAAAAAAGTTCATACGGCTATCAAGTCTGTTGCTCCCAGCTACAAAAACCTAATACGACTTTATATTCTGTGGCGCACAGCCACAAAAGACAAATTAACGCGGTTATTGACTCTTTGCCGTGCAGCTACAGGAAAAAGGTTATACGGCTATCAAATATGTTGCTCCCAGCTACAAAAACCTAATACGACTATCTATTCTGTGGCGCACAGCCACAAAATACGAATTAACGCGGTTATCGACTCTTTGCCTTGCAGCTACAAAGAACAGTTCATACGGCTATCAAATCTGTTGCTCCCAGCTACAAAAACCTAATACGACAATCTATTCTGTGGCGCACAGCCACAAAATACGAATTATCGCGGTTATCGACTTGTTGGCTTGCAGCTACAGAGAAAAGTTCATACGGCTATCAAGTCTGTTGCTCCCAGCTACAAAAACCTGATACGACAATCTATTCTGTGGCGCACAGCCACAAAAGACAAATTAACGCGGTTATTACCTCTTTGCCTTGCAGCTACAGAAAAAAATTCATACGGCTATCAAGTCTGTTGCTCCCAGCTACGAAAACCTAATACGACTTTATATTCTGTGGCGCACAGCCACAAAAGACAAATTAACGCGGTTATTGACTCTTTGCCGTGCAGCTACAGGAAAAAGGTTATACGGCTATCAAGTATGTTGCTCCCAGCTAAAAAAACCTAATACGACTATCTATTCTGTGGCGCACAGCCACAAAATACGAATTAACGCGGTTATCGACTCTTTGCCTTGCAGCTACAGAGAACAGTTCATACGGCTATCAAGTCTGTTGCTCCCAGCTACAAAAACCTAATACGACTATATATTCTGTGGCGCACAGCCACAAAAGACGAATTAACGCGGTTATTGACTCTTTGCCTCGCAGTTACAGAAAATATTTCATACGGCTATCAAATCTGTTGCTCCCAGCTACAAAAACCTAATACGACAATCTATTCTGTGGCGCACAGCCACAAAAGACAAATTAACGCGGTTATTGACTCTTTGCCTTGCAGCTACAGAAAAAAAATCATACGGCTATCAAGTCTGTTGCTCCCAGCTACGAAAACCTAATACGACTTTATATTCTGTGGCGCACAGCCACAAAACACGAAATATCGCGGTTATCGACTTGTTGGCTTGCAGCTACAGAGAAAAGTGCATACGGCTATCAAGTCTGTTGCTCCCAGCTACAAAAACCTGATACGACAATCTATTCTGTGGCGCACAGCCACAAAAGACAAATTAACGCGGTTATTACCTCATTGCCTTGCAGCTACAGAAAAAAGTTCATACGGCTATCAAGTCTGTTGCTCCCAGCTACAAAAACCTGATACGACAATCTATTCTGTGGCGCACAGCCACAAAAGACAAATTAACGCGGTTATTACCTCTTTGCCTTGCAGCTACAGAAAAAAGTTCATACGGCTATCAAGTCTGTTGCTCCCAGCTACAAAAACCTAATACGACTTTATATTCTGTGGCGCACAGCCACAAAAGACAAATTAACGCGGTTATTGACTCTTTGCCGTGCAGCTACAGGAAAAAGGTTATACGGCTATCAAATATGTTGCTCCCAGCTACAAAAACCTAATACGACTATCTATTCTGTGGCGCACAGCCACAAAATACGAATTAACGCGGTTATCGACTCTTTGCCTTGCAGCTACAAAGAACAGTTCATACGGCTATCAAATCTGTTGCTCCCAGCTACAAAAACCTAATACGACAATCTATTCTGTGGCGCACAGCCACAAAATACGAATTATCGCGGTTATCGACTTGTTGGCTTGCAGCTACAGAGAAAAGTTCATACGGCTATCAAGTCTGTTGCTCCCAGCTACAAAAACCTGATACGACAATCTATTCTGTGGCGCACAGCCACAAAAGACAAATTAACGCGGTTATTACCTCTTTGCCTTGCAGCTACAGAAAAAAATTCATACGGCTATCAAGTCTGTTGCTCCCAGCTACGAAAACCTAATACGACTTTATATTCTGTGGCGCACAGCCACAAAAGACAAATTAACGCGGTTATTGACTCTTTGCCGTGCAGCTACAGGAAAAAGGTTATACGGCTATCAAGTATGTTGCTCCCAGCTAAAAAAAACCTAATACGACTATCTATTCTGTGGCGCACAGCCACAAAATACGAATTAACGCGGTTATCGACTCTTTGCCTTGCAGCTACAGAGAACAGTTCATACGGCTATCAAGTCTGTTGCTCCCAGCTACAAAAACCTAATACGACTATATATTCTGTGGCGCACAGCCACAAAAGACGAATTAACGCGGTTATTGACTCTTTGCCTCGCAGTTACAGAAAATATTTCATACGGCTATCAAATCTGTTGCTCCCAGCTACAAAAACCTAATACGACAATCTATTCTGTGGCGCACAGCCACAAAAGACAAATTAACGCGGTTATTGACTCTTTGCCTTGCAGCTACAGAAAAAAAATCATACGGCTATCAAGTCTGTTGCTCCCAGCTACGAAAACCTAATACGACTTTATATTCTGTGGCGCACAGCCACAAAACACGAAATATCGCGGTTATCGACTTGTTGGCTTGCAGCTACAGAGAAAAGTGCATACGGCTATCAAGTCTGTTGCTCCCAGCTACAAAAACCTGATACGACAATCTATTCTGTGGCGCACAGCCACAAAAGACAAATTAACGCGGTTATTACCTCTTTGCCTTGCAGCTACAGAAAAAAGTTCATACGGCTATCAAGTCTGTTGCTCCCAGCTACGAAAACCTAATACGACTTTATATTCTGTGGCGCACAGCCACAAAAGACAAATTAACGCGGTTATTGACTCTTTGCCTTGCAGCTACAGAAAAAAAATCATACGGCTATCAAGTCTGTTGCTCCCAGCTACGAAAACCTAATACGACTTTATATTCTGTGGCGCACAGCCACAAAAGACAAATTAACGCGGTTATTACCTCTTTGCCTTGCAGCTACAGAAAAAAGTTCATACGGCTATCAAGTCTGTTGCTCCCAGCTACAAAAACCTGATACGACAATCTATTCTGTGGCGCACAGCCACAAAAGACAAATTAACGCGGTTATTACCTCTTTGCCTTGCAGCTACAGAAAAAAGTTCATACGGCTATCAAGTCTGTTGCTCCCAGCTACAAAAACCTAATACGACTTTATATTCTGTGGCGCACAGCCACAAAAGACAAATTAACGCGGTTATTGACTCTTTGCCGTGCAGCTACAGGAAAAAGGTTATACGGCTATCAAATATGTTGCTCCCAGCTACAAAAACCTAATACGACTATCTATTCTGTGGCGCACAGCCACAAAATACGAATTAACGCGGTTATCGACTCTTTGCCTTGCAGCTACAAAGAACAGTTCATACGGCTATCAAATCTGTTGCTCCCAGCTACAAAAACCTAATACGACAATCTATTCTGTGGCGCACAGCCACAAAATACGAATTATCGCGGTTATCGACTTGTTGGCTTGCAGCTACAGAGAAAAGTTCATACGGCTATCAAGTCTGTTGCTCCCAGCTACAAAAACCTGATACGACAATCTATTCTGTGGCGCACAGCCACAAAAGACAAATTAACGCGGTTATTACCTCTTTGCCTTGCAGCTACAGAAAAAAATTCATACGGCTATCAAGTCTGTTGCTCCCAGCTACGAAAACCTAATACGACTTTATATTCTGTGGCGCACAGCCACAAAAGACAAATTAACGCGGTTATTGACTCTTTGCCGTGCAGCTACAGGAAAAAGGTTATACGGCTATCAAGTATGTTGCTCCCAGCTAAAAAAACCTAATACGACTATCTATTCTGTGGCGCACAGCCACAAAATACGAATTAACGCGGTTATCGACTCTTTGCCTTGCAGCTACAGAGAACAGTTCATACGGCTATCAAGTCTGTTGCTCCCAGCTACAAAAACCTAATACGACTATATATTCTGTGGCGCACAGCCACAAAAGACGAATTAACGCGGTTATTGACTCTTTGCCTCGCAGTTACAGAAAATATTTCATACGGCTATCAAATCTGTTGCTCCCAGCTACAAAAACCTAATACGACAATCTATTCTGTGGCGCACAGCCACAAAAGACAAATTAACGCGGTTATTGACTCTTTGCCTTGCAGCTACAGAAAAAAAATCATACGGCTATCAAGTCTGTTGCTCCCAGCTACGAAAACCTAATACGACTTTATATTCTGTGGCGCACAGCCACAAAACACGAAATATCGCGGTTATCGACTTGTTGGCTTGCAGCTACAGAGAAAAGTGCATACGGCTATCAAGTCTGTTGCTCCCAGCTACAAAAACCTGATACGACAATCTATTCTGTGGCGCACAGCCACAAAAGACAAATTAACGCGGTTATTACCTCTTTGCCTTGCAGCTACAGAAAAAAGTTCATACGGCTATCAAGTCTGTTGCTCCCAGCTACAAAAACCTGATACGACAATCTATTCTGTGGCGCACAGCCACAAAAGACAAATTAACGCGGTTATTACCTCTTTGCCTTGCAGCTACAGAAAAAAGTTCATACGGCTATCAAGTCTGTTGCTCCCAGCTACAAAAACCTAATACGACTTTATATTCTGTGGCGCACAGCCACAAAAGACAAATTAACGCGGTTATTGACTCTTTGCCGTGCAGCTACAGGAAAAAGGTTATACGGCTATCAAATATGTTGCTCCCAGCTACAAAAACCTAATACGACTATCTATTCTGTGGCACACAGCCACAAAATACGAATTAACGCGGTTATCGACTCTTTGCCTTGCAGCTACAAAGAACAGTTCATACGGCTATCAAATCTGTTGCTCCCAGCTACAAAAACCTAATACGACAATCTATTCTGTGGCGCACAGCCACAAAATACGAATTATCGCGGTTATCGACTTGTTGGCTTGCAGCTACAGAGAAAAGTTCATACGGCTATCAAGTCTGTTGCTCCCAGCTACAAAAACCTGATACGACAATCTATTCTGTGGCGCACAGCCACAAAAGACAAATTAACGCGGTTATTACCTCTTTGCCTTGCAGCTACAGAAAAAAATTCATACGGCTATCAAGTCTGTTGCTCCCAGCTACGAAAACCTAATACGACTTTATATTCTGTGGCGCACAGCCACAAAAGACAAATTAACGCGGTTATTGACTCTTTGCCGTGCAGCTACAGGAAAAAGGTTATACGGCTATCAAGTATGTTGCTCCCAGCTAAAAAAACCTAATACGACTATCTATTCTGTGGCGCACAGCCACAAAATACGAATTAACGCGGTTATCGACTCTTTGCCTTGCAGCTACAGAGAACAGTTCATACGGCTATCAAGTCTGTTGCTCCCAGCTACAAAAACCTAATACGACTATATATTCTGTGGCGCACAGCCACAAAAGACGAATTAACGCGGTTATTGACTCTTTGCCTCGCAGTTACAGAAAATATTTCATACGGCTATCAAATCTGTTGCTCCCAGCTACAAAAACCTAATACGACAATCTATTCTGTGGCGCACAGCCACAAAAGACAAATTAACGCGGTTATTGACTCTTTGCCTTGCAGCTACAGAAAAAAAATCATACGGCTATCAAGTCTGTTGCTCCCAGCTACGAAAACCTAATACGACTTTATATTCTGTGGCGCACAGCCACAAAACACGAAATATCGCGGTTATCGACTTGTTGGCTTGCAGCTACAGAGAAAAGTGCATACGGCTATCAAGTCTGTTGCTCCCAGCTACAAAAACCTGATACGACAATCTATTCTGTGGCGCACAGCCACAAAAGACAAATTAACGCGGTTATTACCTCTTTGCCTTGCAGCTACAGAAAAAAGTTCATACGGCTATCAAGTCTGTTGCTCCCAGCTACGAAAACCTAATACGACTTTATATTCTGTGGCGCACAGCCACAAAAGACAAATTAACGCGGTTATTGACTCTTTGCCTTGCAGCTACAGAAAAAAAATCATACGGCTATCAAGTCTGTTGCTCCCAGCTACGAAAACCTAATACGACTTTATATTCTGTGGCGCACAGCCACAAAACACGAAATATCGCGGTTATCGACTTGTTGGCTTGCAGCTACAGAGAAAAGTTCATACGGCTATCAAGTCTGTTGCTCCCAGCTACAAAAACCTGATACGACAATCTATTCTGTGGCGCACAGCCACAAAAGACAAATTAACGCGGTTATTACCTCTTTGCCTTGCAGCTACAGAAAAAAGTTCGTACGGCTATCAAGTCTGTTGCTCCCAGCTACGAAAACCTAATACGACTTTATATTCTGTGGCGCACAGCCACAAAAGACACATTAACGCGGTTATTGACTCTTTGCCGTGCAGCTACAGGAAAAAGGTTATACGGCTATCAAGTATGTTGCTCCCAGCTACAAAAACCTAATACGACTATCTATTCTGTGGCGCACAGCCACAAAATACGAATTGACGCGGTTATCGACTCTTTGCCTTGCAGCTACAGAGAATATTTCATACGGCTATCAAATCTGTTGCTCCCAGCTACAAAAACCTAATACGACAATCTATTCTGTGGCGCACAGCCACAAAAACAAATTATCGCGGTTATCGACTTGTTGGCTTGCAGCTACAGAGAAAAGTTCATACGGCTATCAAATCTGTTGCTCCCAGCTACAAAAACCTAATACGACAATCTATTCTGTGGCGCACAGCCACAAAATACGAATTATCGCGGTTATCGACTTGTTGGCTTGCAGCTACAGAGCTACGGCTATCAAGTCTGTTGCTCCCAGCTACAAAAACCTGATACGACAATCTATTCTGTGGCGCACAGCCACAAAAGACAAATTAACGCGGTTATTACCTCTTTGCCTTGCAGCTACAGAAAAAAATTCATACGGCTATCAAGTCTGTTGCTCCCAGCTACGAAAACCTAATACGACTTTATATTCTGTGGCGCACAGCCACAAAAGACAAATTAACGCGGTTATTGACTCTTTGCCGTGCAGCTACAGGAAAAAGGTTATACGGCTATCAAGTATGTTGCTCCCAGCTAAAAAAACCTAATACGACAATCTATTCTGTGGCGCACAGCCACAAAAGACAAATTAACGCACTTATTACCTCTTTGCCTTGCAGCTACAGAAAAAAGTTCATACGGCTATCAAGTCTGTTGCTCCCAGCTACGAAAACCTAATACGACTTTATATTCTGTGGCGCACAGCCACAAAAGACAAATTAACGCGGTTATTACCTCTTTGCCTTGCAGCTACAGAAAAAAGTTCATACGGCTATCAAGTCTGTTGCTCCCAGCTACAAAAACCTGATACGACAATCTATTCTGTGGCGCACAGCCACAAAAGACGAATTAACGCGGTTATTACCTCTTTGCCTTGCAGCTACAGAAAAAAGTTCATACGGCTATCAAGTCTGTTGCTCCCAGCTACAAAAACCTAATACGACTTTATATTCTGTGGCGCACAGCCACAAAAGACAAATTAACGCGGTTATTGACTCTTTGCCGTGCAGCTACAGGAAAAAGGTTATACGGCTATCAAATATGTTGCTCCCAGCTACAAAAACCTAATACGACTATCTATTCTGTGGCGCACAGCCACAAAATACGAATTAACGCGGTTATCGACTCTTTGCCTTGCAGCTACAAAGAACAGTTCATACGGCTATCAAATCTGTTGCTCCCAGCTACAAAAACCTAATACGACAATCTATTCTGTGGCGCACAGCCACAAAATACGAATTATCGCGGTTATCGACTTGTTGGCTTGCAGCTACAGAGAAAAGTTCATACGGCTATCAAGTCTGTTGCTCCCAGCTACAAAAACCTGATACGACAATCTATTCTGTGGCGCACAGCCACAAAAGACAAATTAACGCGGTTATTACCTCTTTGCCTTGCAGCTACAGAAAAAAAATCATACGGCTATCAAGTCTGTTGCTCCCAGCTACGAAAACCTAATACGACAATCTATTCTGTGGCGCACAGCCACAAAAGACAAATTAACGCGGTTATTGACTCTTTGCCTTGCAGCTACAGAAAAAAAATCATACGGCTATCAAGTCTGTTGCTCCCAGCTACGAAAACCTAATACGACTTTATATTCTGTGGCGCACAGCCACAAAAGACAAATTAACGCGGTTATTGACTCTTTGCCGTGCAGCTACAGGAAAAAGGTTATACGGCTATCAAGTATGTTGCTCCCAGCTAAAAAAACCTAATACGACTATCTATTCTGTGGCGCACAGCCACAAAATACGAATTAACGCGGTTATCGACTCTTTGCCTTGCAGCTACAGAGAACAGTTCATACGGCTATCAAGTCTGTTGCTCCCAGCTACAAAAACCTAATACGACTATATATTCTGTGGCGCACAGCCACAAAAGACGAATTAACGCGGTTATTGACTCTTTGCCTCGCAGTTACAGAAAATATTTCATACGGCTATCAAATCTGTTGCTCCCAGCTACAAAAACCTAATACGACAATCTATTCTGTGGCGCACAGCCACAAAAGACAAATTAACGCGGTTATTGACTCTTTGCCTTGCAGCTACAGAAAAAAAATCATACGGCTATCAAGTCTGTTGCTCCCAGCTACGAAAACCTAATACGACTTTATATTCTGTGGCGCACAGCCACAAAACACGAAATATCGCGGTTATCGACTTGTTGGCTTGCAGCTACAGAGAAAAGTTCATACGGCTATCAAGTCTGTTGCTCCCAGCTACAAAAACCTGATACGACAATCTATTCTGTGGCGCACAGCCACAAAAGACAAATTAACGCGGTTATTACCTCTTTGCCTTGCAGCTACAGAAAAAAGTTCGTACGGCTATCAAGTCTGTTGCTCCCAGCTACGAAAACCTAATACGACTTTATATTCTGTGGCGCACAGCCACAAAAGACAAATTAACGCGGTTATTGACTCTTTGCCGTGCAGCTACAGGAAAAAGGTTATACGGCTATCAAGTATGTTGCTCCCAGCTACAAAAACCTAATACGACTATCTATTCTGTGGCGCACAGCCACAAAATACGAATTGACGCGGTTATCGACTCTTTGCCTTGCAGCTACAGAGAATATTTCATACGGCTATCAAATCTGTTGCTCCCAGCTACAAAAACCTAATACGACAATCTATTCTGTGGCGCACAGCCACAAAAACAAATTATCGCGGTTATCGACTTGTTGGCTTGCAGCTACAGAGAAAAGTTCATACGGCTATCAAGTCTGTTGCTCCCAGCTACAAAAACCTAATACGACTATATATTCTGTGGCGCACAGCCACAAAAGACAAATTAACGCGGTTATTGACTCTTTGCCGTGCAGCTACAGGAAAAAGGTTATACGGCTATCAAGTATGTTGCTCCCAGCTAAAAAAACCTAATACGACTATCTATTCTGTGGCGCACAGCCACAAAATACGAATTAACGCGGTTATCGACTCTTTGCCTTGCAGCTACAGAGAACAGTTCATACGGCTATCAAGTCTGTTGCTCCCAGCTACAAAAACCTAATACGACTATATATTCTGTGGCGCACAGCCACAAAAGACGAATTAACGCGGTTATTGACTCTTTGCCTCGCAGTTACAGAAAATATTTCATACGGCTATCAAATCTGTTGCTCCCAGCTACAAAAACCTAATACGACAATCTATTCTGTGGCGCACAGCCACAAAAGACAAATTAACGCGGTTATTGACTCTTTGCCTTGCAGCTACAGAAAAAAAATCATACGGCTATCAAGTCTGTTGCTCCCAGCTACGAAAACCTAATACGACTTTATATTCTGTGGCGCACAGCCACAAAAGACAAATTAACGCGGTTATTGACTCTTTGCCGTGCAGCTACAGGAAAAAGGTTATACGGCTATCAAGTATGTTGCTCCCAGCTAAAAAAACCTAATACGACTATCTATTCTGTGGCGCACAGCCACAAAATACGAATTAACGCGGTTATCGACTCTTTGCCTTGCAGCTACAGAGAACAGTTCATACGGCTATCAAGTCTGTTGCTCCCAGCTACAAAAACCTAATACGACTATATATTCTGTGGCGCACAGCCACAAAAGACGAATTAACGCGGTTATTGACTCTTTGCCTCGCAGTTACAGAAAATATTTCATACGGCTATCAAATCTGTTGCTCCCAGCTACAAAAACCTAATACGACAATCTATTCTGTGGCGCACAGCCACAAAAGACAAATTAACGCGGTTATTGACTCTTTGCCTTGCAGCTACAGAAAAAAATCATACGGCTATCAAGTCTGTTGCTCCCAGCTACGAAAACCTAATACGACTTTATATTCTGTGGCGCACAGCCACAATACACGAAATATCGCGGTTATCGACTTGTTGGCTTGCAGCTACAGAGAAAAGTTCATACGGCTATCAAGTCTGTTGCTCCCAGCTACAAAAACCTGATACGACAATCTATTCTGTGGCGCACAGCCGCAAAAGACAAATTAACGCGGTTATTACCTCTTTGCCTTGCAGCTACAGAAAAAAGTTCGTACGGCTATCAAGTCTGTTGCTCCCAGCTACGAAAACCTAATACGACTTTATATTCTGTGGCGCACAGCCACAAAAGACAAATTAACGCGGTTATTGACTCTTTGCCGTGCAGCTACAGGAAAAAGGTTATACGGCTATCAAGTATGTTGCTCCCAGCTACAAAAACCTAATACGACTATCTATTCTGTGGCGCACAGCCACAAAATACGAATTGACGCGGTTATCGACTCTTTGCCTTGCAGCTACAGAGAATATTTCATACGGCTATCAAATCTGTTGCTCCCAGCTACAAAAACCTAATACGACAATCTATTCTGTGGCGCACAGCCACAAAAACAAATTATCGCGGTTATCGACTTGTTGGCTTGCAGCTACAGAGAAAAGTTCATACGGCTATCAAGTCTGTTGCTCCCAGCTACAAAAACCTAATACGACTATATATTCTGTGGCGCACAGCCACAAAAGACAAATTAACGCGGTTATTGACTCTTTGCCGTGCAGCTACAGGAAAAAGGTTATACGGCTATCAAGTATGTTGCTCCCAGCTACAAAAACCTAATACGACTATCTATTCTGTGGCGCACAGCCACAAAATACGAATTGACGCGGTTATCGACTCTTTGCCTTGCAGCTACAGAGAATATTTCATACGGCTATCAAGTCTGTTGCTCCCAGCTACGAAAACCTAATACGACAATCTATTCTGTGGCGCACAGCCACAAAAGACAAATTAACGCGGTTATTGACTCTTTGCCTTGCAGCTACAGAAAAAAAATCATACGGCTATCAAGTCTGTTGCTCCCAGCTACGAAAACCTAATACGACTTTATATTCTGTGGCGCACAGCCACAAAAGACAAATTAACGCGGTTATTGACTCTTTGCCGTGCAGCTACAGGAAAAAGGTTATACGGCTATCAAGTATGTTGCTCCCAGCTAAAAAAACCTAATACGACTATCTATTCTGTGGCGCACAGCCACAAAATACGAATTAACGCGGTTATCGACTCTTTGCCTTGCAGCTACAGAGAACAGTTCATACGGCTATCAAGTCTGTTGCTCCCAGCTACAAAAACCTAATACGACTATATATTCTGTGGCGCACAGCCACAAAAGACGAATTAACGCGGTTATTGACTCTTTGCCTCGCAGTTACAGAAAATATTTCATACGGCTATCAAATCTGTTTGCTCCCAGCTACAAAAACCTAATACGACAATCTATTCTGTGGCGCACAGCCACAAAAGACAAATTAACGCGGTTATTGACTCTTTGCCTTGCAGCTACAGAAAAAAAATCATACGGCTATCAAGTCTGTTGCTCCCAGCTACGAAAACCTAATACGACTTTATATTCTGTGGCGCACAGCCACAAAACACGAAATATCGCGGTTATCGACTTGTTGGCTTGCAGCTACAGAGAAAAGTTCATACGGCTATCAAGTCTGTTGCTCCCAGCTACAAAAACCTGATACGACAATCTATTCTGTGGCGCACAGCCACAAAAGACAAATTAACGCGGTTATTACCTCTTTGCCTTGCAGCTACAGAAAAAAGTTCGTACGGCTATCAAGTCTGTTGCTCCAGCTACGAAAACCTAATACGACTTTATATTCTGTGGCGCACAGCCACAAAAGACAAATTAACGCGGTTATTGACTCTTTGCCGTGCAGCTACAGGAAAAAGGTTATACGGCTATCAAGTATGTTGCTCCCAGCTACAAAAACCTAATACGACTATCTATTCTGTGGCGCACAGCCACAAAATACGAATTGACGCGGTTATCGACTCTTTGCCTTGCAGCTACAGAGAATATTTCATACGGCTATCAAATCTGTTGCTCCCAGCTACAAAACCTAATACGACAATCTATTCTGTGGCGCACAGCCACAAAAACAAATTATCGCGGTTATCGACTTGTTGGCTTGCAGCTACAGAGAAAAGTTCATACGGCTATCAAGTCTGTTGCTCCCAGCTACAAAAACCTAATACGACTATATATTCTGTGGCGCACAGCCACAAAAGACAAATTAACGCGGTTATTGACTCTTTGCCGTGCAGCTACAGGAAAAAGGTTATACGGCTATCAAGTATGTTGCTCCAGCTAAAAAAAACCTAATACGACTATCTATTCTGTGGCGCACAGCCACAAAATACGAATTAACGCGGTTATCGACTCTTTGCCTTGCAGCTA
>CAXIWQ010000340.1:0-55049 GCA_964036275.1 Litoditis marina | reverse complement strand
ATTTCAGCCACGGTCTGGGTAAAAGCCTCGGACGACGACTCGGCAAAAGTTTGGGAAGGCGAGTTATTCGAAATTATTCAAAACGGAAAAATAGTCACGAAACTTTTCCTTTAAAAGTTCACACTTCGAATTCATGGCATTATGGGAGGGTACTGTATATCTCACTTTCCGCTGTGTACGCACACATCTCTTCGATTTCAAAGCTTGCCGGTAATGTGATTTACTAGTGCAGTGGTTAGCGCCCTGCTACGAACCTTTTGCTCGCAGGTTCGATTCCGGCGGGCGACAGAAATTTATAAATTTTTGCTCTCACTATACAAGTATTTGTTTGCGTTCCTACGTAAATCCTTCGATGGCTTACAAATTATTACAAATAATAAGAAAATGGTATATATATTTTTTTAAATATTTTTTCTAATATTTTCTTGTTCCAGATTTGAGAAACGTCGTCACTCGTTAGGTCGAGAGAAAAAGAAATCCGTGGTTATCTCGAAAGATCATCATTCGGCCGTTGAATTTACCGACAACTCCACCAACTCAAACGAAGTGTAAAGAGGGGGCGTGGCCTAATTTTTGGGAGATTCCACGTCTCTCGTTCCTTGTGCTATTTCCACAGCCTCTAACCGTTTTGACGATTTTCATTGTTCAGATTTCGAGTTTTTGTTCAATTTTTTGTTAATTTATTTATCCTCTAGTTTCACTTGATTCTCGGTTTAACATTCCTTTATTTGAAAATAGTCCGGTGCTATTTGTAATGTACTCTTTTCTGAGAGGTAGTTGTATTTCAGTTGTAGTTTTGGAGCAGTTTATAGCAAAGTTTCTGATAAATCATTAAAACTGTTTCTGAACTGATTTCCGACATAGAACAAACATCTGCACATTTTACCTGAAACTATGCTTGATTATTACATTTTTTTCATTATTTCCAATAGTTTTCGCAGAGAACAAATGTAAGGTTGAAGAACCTTTAAAGGTAAGCTTCTTGTAGACACTAAAAAGTGTGAAGATTGAACAAACTGCTTTTATTCAAGTTATTTCGACTGAAAACTTTTTCATTTTGTTCCGTTCCGTTTTTTGTTATTTTTCACTCAAGAGGTGAAAACCAATCTCTACATTTACAGTAGTTTCCTTCAAAATATATTACCAAACACAAGTCTTGCATGAATAATTTTTATTGCAGAAGATGTACAGGAAGAGACATATTACTAGAAAGATGGCAGGCAGCACGGCAAATTCTAGGATAACCGGGCAAGTCTTGGTAAAATCGGGCAAGGTTTGGGCAGTTTTCGGGCGAAATCGGACCAGTCGGGCAACTTATTTGGGCGGCAACATCAGAGAGGCGCGGTCCGTTTTAGAGTTGACGATTCCAGTGATATCCACCAGGATCATGGATTCCTGAAAGGAGAAAAAAACATTATTTTTCACAAAATTGGATCCGGTAGTCAGGTTTTATTCTAAGTTCTAGAGAAAAGAGTTTTTCACAATTTTTTATCGAAAACTTGAAGCTTTCATTTCATAGTATGATAGTCAACAGGCTAGCTGAATAGATTACACCAAATGTCCAAAAACTAACTACGTATTATGACAGAAATTCAACTTCTAAACAAGAGGATAAGTCGATAGTATAGGCGAAACAAATGTTTGTTTTGCTACTATTTGTTGTTTACTGTTCACTAGGTATGGTTTAAGAAGTACCCACCTGAGTGATTTTCATCTCGCGAAGAGTTGTGTGAATTTTCTTCTGCGAAACTGTCATCTGATTTTCCGTGTCGCCGTCGCGCCGAAAATAGCCGTAAACCTGGAATGAATACTTTCAAAGCATTTTTTTCAAAGTTGTGCTTTCCAATGTAAATGTTGAAACGTTAAAAGTTGAAAATCCAGTGTTTTTTTCTCGAAAAGATGAAGTCGAACGAACGGGTGTATGAACACGACAAAAAATCACAAATGTCGCAGTTTGTAACTCAGTTCCGTAGGTCAAATTACAACTGAGTACAATGATCAGTCTACCTTGTCCCAGGGCATTATTTTGAGAACTCGTCGAATTTCTCGGATGAAGTCTCCCATGGCCCCACCCACATCGTATTCCACCGTGTGCTGGTTCTCCTCGTCTTCGCAGAAACAAACCTGGAATTATGACGTCATTACACTGATACAATCAATTATGTCATCAAAATGAAATGACTTCATCAAATTATTTGATGATGGCCTATGTATTACGTCATCATTTCAACAAAGTTTTCTTCACACTATATTAATAGATAATAAACCATAAATTTGTGTACTGCCTGTTCCACCCGTTTGTCACTATCGATTACCTTGAACTACTTGAGATGTACAGGTAGTCGTAATTGTAATAGTTGTCATTGCTATCGAGAACATGTTCTTCATTCGAATCTTTACGCAATAAATGAATAACTAACTATATTTGTAAAATTACCTTGAACTGTTTGAGGTTCTTCGAGTTGTGGTTTCCCTTTGCGTTCCCAGTGATGTACGTGATCGCGTCATCTTTGATCGCTTCACTCGAATAATGCGATTCGAGGTCGAATCGATTGAAGAAGGCCGCTCTGGAATGTTTTAATGATAAACTTAAATTTTTAGTAAACCTCGAAACGTTTAGAGCTTCTCTGTTCTAACTCAGACAATCAATATGGCTAAAATACTGTTCATCATTACTAGTCACATAGAACAAAAATTAGGATAGTTCCATTTTCTCCAAAACTCGAAAACCCAAGTTTTGAATCCCGTTAGTTATCATTAATTGTCTAGCCATTTTCATCGAGTGAAAGTTCAATCATTCAATAGATCAATAAGTCGATAAATCAATACCTCTCGGGAAATTGTGCCCTGAGGGCGAGAACAGTCTCACAACGATACGGCAGGCGACAGGCCTCGGCAGGACAGAATGGGGTGGTGTCTGAAAAATCAATAAGCTATCGAATGAATAGATCGTACAATCAAAACAAAACAACTGACTGACAAACGGGAAACTAGGTGAATACTAACTAACTAAAACAACTAACAAACTAACAAACCTAACTTGACAATGAATTAATTCAAAAAATCAATAATCAATCGATAATCATTTGATACTCACTGTTTCCGGCGCATTCGTCGAGAGCCTTGGAGACGCAGGCCAGGCAGACGACATGTTCACACTCGCCTTCCGACGGAAAATTCCGGAGAACTTCGCCTTCGCAATCCGGTTGACCGGCACATGGAGTCTTGATCTGAAATAGGATCAAACTACAAACTAGAAAACTATGGAAGAATACAACTTGCGCCGAACCGCAAAAACTTGCTGAAAATTAGTTTTCTGCGTCTCTCGGTATGCCTCCCTCTTTCTCGACAATTACATCCCGGCGGGATGTGAGAGCAGAGAAATAGAAATAGAAATAGATACAGAGAAACGCAGATTTTGATTCGTGATTCTATCTGAAATTGTAGTTTAGTCTTGTACTAAACTACATGTCATCCGCCAAAATCGGCACACGGGGTCTTGATCTACGATGAGAGAACTGAGCTACGACCTACATATTATAGACCATCAAGGTTTGAGAGAAGACAAAGAGTTGTAGTTTGATCTGGATGCTGCATGCATGACACAGTCTCAAAAAAACTGATCAGACGGAATTTGAAATTCTCACAATTCCACGTACCAACTAACGTAGAATGTGCTCATTCCATTGTAGATCCTGCAAACTAACCACAGGCAAATTCTTCTTTCCCTTTTTCTGCCGTTTTTCCATCGGCTGGCATTTTCCGGGTGGGCAGACCCCCTTTCCCTCAGTGAACGTCTCGGCACAGGGGCACACATTCGAGCCTGGAAAGATATTGAGTCATTGAAACATTCAATCTTGAATGGAATGAAAATACATTGAATTCTTACCATCTAGAGCTTGACAGGCTTCAAGATATAACTTATGCCCGGACATATCAAACACAGCTGTAATACAGCTGTTAGTTGTATGCATACTAAAGGAGCGTTTACAGGAATGTAAAGTACATCACAAAGAAAAGCAGGGCGAGTCTGTGGGGGGGGAACTATCATCTCACCTGACAGCAAGGCAGCGTCGTCAACTTGTCGGCGTCCAGAGTGGCGCCACGGGCGCCAATGCAAGTCTCCTTCTCATCCTCATCATGCAGCGGAGCACCACAACCAGTCACGGGACACACCGGATTCTCACTGGAATCGATATATAAAATTTAAATAGCAAATAAGTGAATTCGTCTACGGCCTATATTTCATTTCTTTTTCCCTCTATCATTTACAGATTGCATAGTATAGACAGGTCATGCGGCCGGCTGTACAAATACCGCGGCAAACTAGATGTTTAGACCTCTTTTCTTAATTTTTATTCCTTTTCCTTTTCCGATGGCCTCTCGCCTTCTCCCTGCTCTAAATCGCCAGTTCAACATAGAAACGACCAAGACTATACCTTTTGGGCGGATTACACAAGCAACCGGGTGGATATCAACCAAAAGTCAACCCGGTTGCTTTTGTAAAGAAAATTCGGTTGGTTTTCAAAGCAACCAAAAAGCAACCAACCTCTCTTTACAAAAGCAACCTGGTTGCTTTTTGGTTGATGTCAACCCGGTTGCTTGTGTAATTGGCCTACCTCTTGTTCGCTTCATATCCGCACACTGAACACACAACTCATGCTGACAGGCGGTTCGAAACACCTCACCGACCAACGAAAGTTTCCTGGAAATACAAACTTTTCAAAGAATTCAGTCAAAATCAGTCGAAGAAAATCGAAACAAATCAAGTTAGGTCAAAATGAACTTCATTTCAGACCTCAACTTTTCAAAATTCACCCGAAAACATAGCATAGTCATTTGGACTTGAAAATCTGGGCTACCTGGTGCATTGGTCGTTTTCGCAGGGATTCCACTTGATATCGGCGGGGAGGTTGACAGACGAATAGCAGTGGCGGATCGGACAAATCTGAAACACAGAAGAATTAAGGGAAACCGAAAGACATAGACTAGGAATAGTGTTAGGTAAGGAAACCCGTGGTAACCATAATTTTTGTGCATTCAGAATTATAAATAGGTTCGAAACTACGGATACGCTAGACCTCATTGTTCTCAAAAATCGAATATCGGCAAAAACTATCCCCAAACGTGTTGAATTCGGCAGAAGCTCTAATTTAAGGTGAAAACCTTTGACTCAGATACGCTTCGGTCGTAATGAATAAGGAACTAAGAGTCTACGCTGTAATTAGAGGTTACTTATAATCTTACCGCTACATTAAAATACAAAAAAAATGTGTGGAAACACTAGGACTACATACTACAATCTACAAACCACAGGAGAAAGTCACGACTAAAGTATACCTTGTGCTTCTGGGCATGTTTCTGAAGACAGGGTCCTCAGAAACATCAACCACCTAACTACATTATCTGACTCCATTAACTCTAAACAAGTAGACGAAGACTATAAACTACAGACTCTAGACACCAAACTACAAACTTTAGTATATCTTATGCTTTGTGCGTGTTTCTGAAGACATGGTCCACAGAAAGTGTGGTAGTACTAGGACCGAACTACATACTACATAAGCAAATCAAACCTAGGCTGCAAACTACATACAACAGAAGGAAGTCAAGACTACAGTATACCTTGTGCTTCTGTGCGTGTTTCTGAAGACATGGTCCGCAGAATGTGTGGAGACAGGGCAGAAGTTGCTGCATTTGCTCCGCAGGCAGAGCCATCTTGCACAGACCACACCACACGGACATCCTCGACCAAATGAAAACCTTTTCGACCAGAATCGCAGCTCAGACCACGTTAAAACTGGTTTTCACGTGAAAACTGGAAAAAAACGCGTCTCAACGGCGTTAGAACCCGTTTTCCGGTGAAGAAAATTTATTCTTGAAGGCTCTTGTTTTGGGAAATTCCTTAGAAGTAAAAATGAATATCAAAATTGCCCAAAGGCCTGACATGTTTTGTAAAAGTCGTACTGATGCCATGGTATACTAAAATGCAGGAAATACCGTTTGATTAATAAATAAGTTTTCTGTTTCTATGTATGCGTCGGCTCGTGAATCGAAGTAGAACCCACTGCATACTATATTTACTTTGTAAAACACATTAAATTACACTTTAATGACACAATTAACAATAATGATAACAATTCGTCTCACACGGCGAGAGCATTTATAGAACTCTCTGATCACAGGTTCTTACACTACAACAATGACAGAAAACGGCAAAACTAGATCGAGTAAAAAATAGATTAACCACTCCCGTATTCTCGAATACCTTAGACATCCCCAATATAAAAGAACTAGAAGTAGAAAAAAGGCAGACTGATTCAAAAATAGACAGTTCAAACTACACGTTTCACCGTTAGCACAAACAAATAGTATCTTCAAAACTTTAGAAGTATGCTTGGTTTCTTGTCTTTTTCACCAGAAAAGTCGAAATGTCAAAAACCAGTCAATAAAAAACTTCCCTACATGATACAAAGTTGTGAAACGAGTTGACAATCGAATCAAACCAGATTCCATAAATCTAGTACCACAACTAGACTACGTTAAGAGTTTCACCTGCTTGACTATACTAACCTAGTGTCCACTAATCTTAGGTTCAAACAACAAAATAAACAAACAACACATACACACCTATTTCTTGTGCAAGTGAACTGTATCTTGTTTTTTTTTACGGAGAAATGTAAGAGTGTTGATGTCTGGTACAAGCCGGACAATAATACATTGTATTGTAATAAATAACAAAAAAACCGGTGAACAACAAATTAACACCTATTCCTTGTGCCACTGGGGTGCGGAGACGCGGACTTTTCCGGGGATATTTCTCGCAGTCGCTTCGTCTCCAACCAAAAGACGCATTTGGGCATCCTTCTGGGGGGTGGACAGTTTCGAACGCTGGAACGGAGAAATAAATGAATGTACATAACTATCTACCAAGACCCTACAATATTGAATACTTCTTTACCTATTACTCGAACACATGTCCAAAGGAACCACGTGTTCTGCTTCCGTAGATGTTTACGCAATACCAACTGGCCCGTCGGAATGACCATCAGATATGACTGCAGATTTCAGAGTGACTTAAAATTCGTGCTCTCTCTCACTTCTCCACATCCAGACACCAGTAAGGTCCGACTTTTCGACCAAAAGTAGTTCGTTTTGGTTGCAAACACGTGAAAATTGATAAGTTCGCATCAAAAATAGAAAATTTGTTCTCGTTTTCGGCAAAAAGTAAACGGGTGCCCACATTTTCTGACTATTCGAACAACTCTACCGAGGTATGTATGTCCACATCATTTCTCGCGAGTCACGACGCGGCAGTTCTTTACGAGGCATGGCGCGAACATTCAGAATAGCGGCGCTCTTGAGCTGGCGCGTCAATTGGAGCATTGTAGGGTTCAAATACCGTGATCAGCTCTATTACATTCTCTGACTAATCGAGGGGGGGGGTTATACTATAATGACCACTCACCAGGAACAACTCCATTGCACTCTTTGCTGCTTTTCCTCGTTTTCCCGTGCCCGGAGTCAGTTTCACCTTGTATTTGTAGTTGGTCAAAACCTGCAGAGAAAACAAACTCTATTAAAAATGAACTAACAATAAACATCACCCCTATAGCCTACAGTAACTGTGAAGCATAACCTATGAGCTATGAGCAAATACGTGGTCTTTTTATCCCATTAACAATTCAAACAACTTATCTCAAGTAAATTATAACACTCCCACACATCATCCTATTCACGCTCACGATCACTCATAACAGGCTAAAGGCAAAAGATAAGTGACAACAAGGTGAGAAAGAGGGGGTGTAAGAATCATTTACAATATTCAAAACAATAACAGTGTAACCTAATGAAGATGAGGTAAATAGCCTAATTAAAATAACCTAAAAAACTAGCCTAATAGGGTGCCACCACGGGAACAGCGAACATGATGACGTCATCTGGCACTGGACGACCAGTCAGCTGCTCCAAAACACCTGCAGAAAACAACATATAGTTCCACTGAGACTTGGCTGCGTGACAATGAATTGTCCAGGCTACTTTTCACCACGTTGGAGTTCTTCAAAAAACTGCAAATAAACTTCTTTTTAATTATAGAAATTGTTTTTATAATAACAAATACGGTAACTAAATCCCGAAACAGTGGTAAAATTTCCGCACCCCGCCATAATATTTTCGCTAATGTTCCATTCTCTCAAGCACGTTTCATTTGATTTCACATGTTCAAGAGCCGTTTCTTGGCAAAATATGAAACCCAAATACTCATCTTTGTGGAGTTTATCCCCCCCCCCGTACCTTGACTATCCTCCACATGCAGTACTTCTGTCTCTTCTTTGTCCTCTCCTTCTTCCTTTTCTTGCGGAACGCGCGGCTCTCGGCGCTCAGACTGAAACTACAGGCTTAAAGCAGGACGATTATTGGTCCGATCCCAACGCTTCAGTCCTTTAAACTGCAATTAATTTTTCAATTGCAGTTTAGAGGACCGTTGCCACGGGATTGGTCCATATAATCGTCCTGCTTTAACATTGGAAACATGCCACGAATATCTTTTACATTCTCATACAATTCCCCGCCAATTAGCAAGCCACTTTTCAAGCGATCTCGCCGAGAGATTGCACAGGTCATGGAGACGTAGAGACGCAGCGCACATTTCATGGAATGAGCCTGTTTGCGGCCTCATTGACCTCTATACTATCTGGCTTTTTTCTGCCTGCTAATCACAGAAAATTGGCGCAAATGTTACTGAGTTGTCATCAGGATCAAACAAAACACAAAACCCTTGGTTATGAGCCAAAAATGGCATTCTAATCCAGACATGATCACTTTCATTCGGAAGCTCTTCCATTAACGTAATGTTCATACTTTGATTTTATTCTGATTTTTTCAATCCTACCTTTTTCTGTTCTTCTGTCTTCGGCTTCTCTACCACTTTCTCTTCGACGATTGGTTCGGGTGCCTCCACTTTTCCTTAAAAACATCAATCAAAAAAAACCCAGTTTGAATACTATTCCATATACCGTAACCGCTAAAACTCCATTTGGGGGCGTGCAACAGATAGTTAGCACAGGGACAGTTACAGAAAGTTAAGTTACACTTATCAATTTCCGATATGCGGCTGTTGGAAACATTCCAAATCACGCGTAAAAAAGTAATTAATTTTCTCAAAATTGTTCATTTTCACACGGCCGCATTCGATACACAAACTACCAGGAGAGCTCCCATAAAGTATTGCGTACCGATCTTTATTTAAAATTATGGCGTGTATCGTGATCAAACTACAAAGTATATATCGTATCTCCACTTCCCAACAGCAGTATCCTTCTCTCTCGTTCCTCTTCGTGTAGTTTGACCCCGTTGATTTTCAGGCAAAATTTGAGAACTATGGCATGTATCGGAATAAAACTACACAGTGATCAAACTACAAACTACAAACCTCTACTGCCCAACAGAAGTATCCTTCTCTCTCGCTCCTCATAATCTTGATCCTTGTACTTTTTCTTCATTTTGTCCAGTTTGTGCTTCTGACGTTTCGTCATATTCATGTTGGCGGCAGCCAGCTGGAAATAGAGGAACATATGTCTCTCTTTCACTGTTTCTCTCTCTGTCTCGTCAACTTTCTTTCTCTTTATCCCTTCCCTCTTCCGCACACTCTATGCCTACCCTTATCTGTCTGTGCTCTCACTCTCTCTCATTTCTTTTCTTTCCACTGCCTTTTTATCGCTCTCTCTTCCAACGCACTCCCCCCTTACCTGCGATCTCTATCTCTTTGAAATTCTTCCCCTCTTTTCTCTCTTCCTTTATCCTTCTCTCCATCACTCTCTCACGACCCTATCTTTCGCTGTTGCTCTTCTTCTCCCCCTCCCCTACCCTTCTCTCCTAATCTCTCTCTGCTCTCACTTTTCTCTCTCTCTCCTACCTTTCTCTCCTCCTCTCTCTTCTCCTCCAAATACTTCGCCGTCTCCTGTTCTTTGCTCAGTTTTCCCTGTTTCGGTCTCCTGCCATCTTTTTGTCCGATCTCGATGATTGAAAATTCTTCGGTAGTCGATTTCAGACTTCAAACATTCACCTGAAAAACGTTAGAATAAGGAAGACACACAAATTGAACGTACTGTTTATACAGAACAACGCCCTCGACCTCGAAATGTACAAAGGGTTAAAGTTTGAAAAAAAACTTCAAGACAAAACTTGACAACAAACAACAAAGTCAAAACTAAGAAAAACTTGAGAAGAGCACAAAAATTTAGAAAAGCGATATTTTTGTATTAAAATAGATAACAATAGCAGGCTACTAAATTGTCAACCACTTTAGGCTTCGGCTCACCTCATAACAACTGTGTAAAGCAATCAAAATAGAAAATCGAAAAGCAGGCAAAACCAAATTCCAAAAACGTAGTTCCAACCTGGACATCGGGGAACTCATCATCTTCGCCACTGTCTGTTTCTTTTCCCTCTCCCTCTTCTCCGTTCTCTTTCTCTATCTCTAACTCTTCTCCCTCTGACTCCTCTTCTTTCTCTTTTCCTTCAGCAGCAGCCGAGGATTCGATGACCTGAAAATAAAAACAACATGGAAATTAACTTTATTATAAAAGATAGGACTTTTACAGTTTGGCTACAACACGTCACGTCGTAACTGTCGACCGGCATGTAACACGCTAAAACCAAACCCAGATGAAAGATAGAATCCTATACCTTCTTTTCAAGCGAATTTACATGAGAACTCATCATTTTACATCGAGAATAGTCATATTTCTGTAGTTTGGCAAAAGGTGACCTGGGAACTGAAGCTACCTTCCTCTCTCCCCTGTGTCGTTTCACACTTTCCACATACAATTTGAAGAGGAGAGCAAAGCCCATGACCAGCTGACTGGCCGGCATGTAGTTCTTTTTTCCGCGAATCATGAACGAGCCCGAGGACAGATACTCTCCCGCGGGAGCCGTACGTGACACCTGGAATTATTCGAAGTGAAACTCTTCAGAACAAAACGAACATATTTCCATTTTCTGAGTTCTATGACAAAGACAGAATGTGAACCTTAGGGCCAATTTTCTCACTTAGATAGACCTTTCAGGAACCACTTGATCTGGATGATTTTCCAATTTCGAACTACGTTAGCTAACGTGATGTACTATGTTATCGTTCCTAACGTACTGAATTTTTTCACTTTTCTTTTATCTACGGTAGCGCCCGAGCCAAGAAATAAATTGAGAACAATTAATATGGAGCTGTGCGAATTGGAAGAAAAAGGTTGGAAAAGGTATAAAGTGAAACATTTTTCCTCTGCCCCAAATTTTCAAAAACCTCAATTGTTTAAAACGTGTATCATGCTAGGCTCTATTTCCTCTATTTTCATCTTATTCTCAGTACAGTCATAATGACACCTAATCAGATTCGAGGAAGGAAAGGCTCGGAACTGTCTAGAATATCAGCTGAAAAAAAAAACATAATTCATACAAGAGTGCGCAATAAAAATCAGACCGCGTCGAAATAAACATATGTATGACTGAACAAACACTTACGCTTTGTGGCTCGTTCAATCTCTAGTTGCTTGTTTAGCATTTCAATGGTGGCATTCGCATTGTCCAACTGGTGCCGCAACGCGCAGTTGTCCTTTTGAGCCACATCCAACTGAAATAAATGTGGACTTGAGGAGGAAGACGAAACACACCATTCTCTCACATTATACTGTGCTCGAATCTCAGTTTTCATTAACCGAAATCCGCTATAACAGGGGAGGTGAACATAATTTGCAAGAGGTATTTTTTCTGACAAAGTATTTTCTCTGTCCATGGACATTATGGACAACTGAAATTTCATTTTTTTTTGATTGAAATTCAAGCACAGTGGTAGATCATATGCACCACAGTAGATTTGCTACGTACAACGAAAGGATAGTTCACTTTGATAACTAACTTGATGGCATGCGGAATTCAATTCGTGCTGCAAGTCGCCAGTTTTCTCTTTGAGGTCCACGACTTCCGCGAGCTGTGAGCTCACTTTCGCTGCTGCAACATGATATAGTTGCTCGGTCTTGTCCAACTGGCGTTTACATTGCAACGCCTCATTGCGATCGGCCGTAGTCCTCTGTAATTGACAATTGATTAACGACAGATGACTCATTTATCTTAAGAGAACAATACACACGTGCCCACATCAACGTATTTGGACTATTGGATTTCATTGTGCATTGCAACTGAAAAATCGTACTTATTTCACGAGAATAAAACTGCATCGACTAATTATTGAGAACGAGCGGGTTCTACAATTGATGAGTTCAAGATTGTATAATTTTCTCTGCAATCCTCACATACAACTTAGCTAATTTCACGAGTTTTACGACGGCTTTGAATAGAATTGCTACACACCCCAAATAAAACAAGGCAAAAATGTAGAATTGATTCCCACATAATACTGGCCCGCGTTTCTCACGGGCAACTTCTCACGGGCGGTACAGAAACAGTACTGAAAACTATACTTACCTGTAATATTTCCTCTTCCACCATCTGCCTCAAGCGCTCATGCAGGGGCGGTTGCTCTCCCATCACCACTTGTTGCGAGTTGCGAATTAGTCTGGAATGAAATGTAGAACTGTGGATCCCGTTTGTTTTCACGTGTGCAGGAAATACGTTTTCCGACAAACAGTTAGTGCAATTATCGAGTCTGCTTTTTCGTACTCCTAGTCCGCGTTATCTTCTGTGTTTTTTTGTGATTTGAATATGGAGCTTCAATTAGCATTTTTTGGGAGAGATGATTTTTCAACAAATTGTACCAAAGATTTTCAATAGATCACAGTGTTTCAAGAAGGTAATGTAGTACTCACATATGCGTATCAGTGTGGACTTTGGGCAAACTTTCGACCTGAAACTGAAGAACTTATTAAGTGCAAAGAATGGCAAATTCCCCAATCAGATTGAAAATGATTTTCTCGTTGTCCGATTCCTGTTTTCTTGGTTCTCTTGAGATTTGAATATCTGCTCGAAACTTGTGAGTAGTTTTTTGTCCTAATTCGAGGTACTGATTCACCTATGGCCTAGAAGTCACAATCTCATGTAGTTTGTTGCTACGATGGGGAGGGGGTGTAGTTTGATCAACCAGTGTAAAATTCAATGTGGCGTTTACAGTGGTATAACATACAAACCGGCCAGCAGAACATATTCACCAATAACAAATGTTTGTTTGTATTAAAACGTTTACCTGCTCAGCCGTGGGAGCAAACTCCAGCAGGGGACCCTCACCCGTAAAAGTTACAGTTGTGGGTGCAAACCTTGCTCTTAGGTCCTCCAACGGAGTGGTCTGAAAGGGTGATTTAGGTTTTTGAGAACAACCGATAACTTGTGTTATCAATAACAAATAAGAAAATATTAAATGGAGTGATATCAACAGCTTGTGAGATCTTTTTCTCCGTTTTTGAGCAGCAAAAGTTGGGTTGAAACAAAAAGTTGAAACACGAAGACATTTTTTTGTATCAGAATTGGGATTTAGTTCAAAGGGCGTTGTACAAACTTTCAATAAGCCAGGTTCAAAAAAAGCAAAGTACATGCTACTTCTTATCCTGTGACATGTCTTCAATATATTCACTATTATAACGCATTCCGACAAGAATCTAGTGGTTTATTCTGTACAAATGGGAACTGGGAAACTCACGCCTCCTCAGAGACAAATTTTTGTAGCCATTTGTCAATCACCACCATCACAGCTGGATGTTGAGGTGAATCCAGCCTGGCCACCACCCGACCGAAACAATGAGGACAGCAACACCAGGCCAATAGATCAACGAGTGTGACATTGAAGTCGTCTGACATCCGGACCCTATGGTCTCCACTGAAACTAGAGAGAATGAGCAGGGAACAGGCATAAAACAGTATTTGTTCTCAGCCGGTCGGAGTAGAAACACAGAGTAGCGCCCAGAAGTTTACAGCTTCAAATTTTTTTCACTCGTTGGATTAGGAACACACGGAAGCATTTATATTCGAGTAACCATGTGCAATTTCGAGCTGAGTACCGTAGCTCTATAAGGGGCCACTAGTCGATCAACTCGAATTACATCCAAAAACGTGAAACTTGCCTTGTGTGCTGGTCAAGACGCGCCAGCCAGCCGCTGTAGTCGAGGACAAGTCGATCTACGCTGACCAACCTCTTCTTGCCGTAGATAAACCCTCTGGCAAAAACGACTCTTGATCTGAGGACGTCGATTCCCTGATAAACAACAACATGAGCTATTCACAAAATCCCTCATGATTTGATCACAATAATCGGTGAGCCAACTCATTTTTTACGTCAATTTCGATGATGACAAGAAACATGCGCTACACATTAGAATCCACTAACGTTTTGAGCGTGCAGTGAACGTTGAAACGTTCGTGTATCGTGGGCTCTTTATTTCTGACTGTTAGTTATTTTCAGAACCAGCGCAAGATTCCACTACTTGAATAGTTGTTTGATTAGACAAGAATCGAAACGAACCAGGGAACTTCCAATCGTGCGGGTGTCAGCCTCTCTGAACGGTCGCCAGAATGCCTGCTTATCTGACTTGCAGAAGCGTACGATTCCAAGTAGAACCTCGAACGAGAATCCACGCCATGGATGGATTAGGTGCACAGCCGAACCGTGCAGGTTGAATATGTGTGCAATCACATCCACTATCACGACTGAGCTGCCCTGGAAAAAACACAAATAACATCAGGATTGAGCTGCTACAGGCATCGGCGTCGACCAGAAAAGGTTGTTAATTGAGTTTCCCGGTTTTTTTTTAGGTTTTCCAAGTTTCAGGATCGGAGTTTAACCTTCATTCAAGTTTTGTTTTGCGCAATGACCCCAAGATGAGAAGGATTCCCCGGTCAACTAACATCTAAATAGCATCTAAAACCGCCACATTGTATTTCATATTGTAGTTTGATTAAAAAGGAGTGTAGTTTGATCAAAACATCATTATAAATTAGTAAAAGTGCGCCGACCTTACCGCCGGTACAACAGCCTAACATGCTTCTATCAGGTCATGAATAACTTAAAAAGGAATGTGAGAAAACACTATTCCTGCAAAAGTAGCAAACTCCAAACTACAAACCTGATCAGAATTGAACCGGCTCCTCGAATATCCGCATGCATGTAGTAGTCGACGTCCCGTAGGTACCTGAAATATCATCAAAACTAAGGTTTGTATAATCTTTCACAACGTGAAGCAGGAAAAAAATATATTAATATAGTCCGTTATAACTACGAATGCAATCTGTTTCGAGAAGACGTGACACTTAGAAAAACATGTGAACAATCCCTTATGATTTCAAACCAATCTCGTAAGAGATTATCTAGCCCTGGTGTAAGCTTATTTTTGAAAAGAACGAAATTCTTGACATTGACAGCATTGACTGTTTATTACATTAATACAAAGGTTCATGAACTCTACAACTGAACATTTTTTATGAACTACGACGTTACAAGATAATCGAATCATTGTAGCACAAGTACACAAGAAAACTGACTTCTGTTTTACGGACAACTTCACATCAGTGTCTTTATCCGTTCGAGGGCGAAGAATATTCAGAATAACGTATTCGTGGTCGGTCAGAAGAATATTTCCCCTGAAATCAGAACATTGAAGGATCGAAACTCAACTGTCAAGCCTACTCTCCACTCATTCACTGAATCACCAGTAATGTGTGTATTTAAAAAAGGATCCAATATGTGGTCCAATACCAACGCTTCAGCTTCAGTTCTTTAAACTGCAATATGTTATTAAATTGTAGTTTAAAGGACCGTTGACACGGAATTGATCCACATAATCGTCCTACTTTGAGAAAGATAAACCTGTATTTCGATTTGAATGCGTGGATCTTCATGATTTGGCTTGGCATCAAAAATTGCCAAATTCTTATTGAATCTCACTTTTAATGGGGAGGGAAAAACCTTTTACTCTTTGAAATTCCGAATATCACTACTGCATTCATGAATTATACGTTTGAGAAATAAATATTCCAGAAAATCATAGTTTGGAAGATTATACATAATAGTACAAAAGTAACTGCTCAGCAACCGAATGGGTATCTTCAGTAATTCTCAGAGGATTGACAGAGTTAGGTTAAGAATACATCATTGCCAGGCGGGATTCGAACCCGCGAGTGCCTGAGCGGCGGCGCGCCCACAGGCACTGCACCACTGGGACACTGAATGAACAAACAGGCGCACGAACATACGTATACTCTACCGTTCTCTATTACTGAGAACATAAACATAACCCAATCAATCATGTGTAATATTGAATCCACCTATGCACGTAACTATAACGAAGAGCGGCCACTACACCTATCTTCTACTGCTGGGTATTCACTGAAAATGCCCAGATGTTCGCAAAGTTTTATCAACAAGTATTTCAAAAGCTTATTCGGTGGTTGATCGCTAAACTTTTATGAAAGACGTTTCCCCAAAGTTTCATTGAAGGTCCCGCGGAAATAAAAAAAAAACTATACAATTTACCTTATCACATTCTATGATGACTGTCGGCTCATACGGCAAGGCGATCCCCCTGATTATCGATTGAATACTCCGTTCAAATGACGTCATTTGTGTGACGTCATCAGTGTTGGCAGAAATTGGCTGCAAATTAGATTCATGAATGTTCCGGATATGACAAACTTACTTAACTTTTTTCAACGTGAGACATTTTAATCGAAAAACAGGTTTAAATTATGAGATGCGAAGTGTTAACAATTTCTTGATCAAATATAACGAAAGGTCCACTGGAAAAGCTCTGACGAGCCAAATGGGCGGTTGGGCCGATGAAAACACAGTTACGCCACCGAAATGACCGAAATCAAGTGAGCCAAACGGTTTTGAACCGCATAGATAGACCGTACATAGGTGAATACAGGGGTGGGCAGAAAATGGTTTGACGTACAGTCGAATACGACCCCCTCCCTTTTGAAAAAAAGACAAATTTAAACAACTAAACGGAAAATTTGCTGCGAAGTTTCGTTTGATTGCTAAAAACGTGCAACTTTCAACCCCTTCTCGACGAAAAACTTCGATTTTCGGCGATGCCTTGACTCGGCTGTTGGACAACATTGGTACTTTCACTGTTTTTATACCCTTTTTGCCCTCGGTTACGTTTGTCGTTGGGTACTTTTGTGAACTTTGGTTACGTTTGTGGTTCACCGAAAAAAAACGTACCGTTCGAACTTGGGATGCCTTGACTCGGTTGTTGGACAACATTTCCAATGCCTCCAAATGCGACATTCCATTACTTCGCTCGAACAAAGATGCCACTGTTAGAATCGACTGAAAATAGATGAAGTAAACGTACACTAGTAAGGTAGTGAGGGCCGACTCTACAAGCATACACCGCCAAGGCCCCTCATAAAAGGGGAGTCGCGAACAAATCCTTGTGAAAAGTAGGGGTCGCGAGCTGTTAACTAACGATATTCATACAAAATCACCTACAATCGTACGGAAATTAGTTGAATGTCGCCGTTCTGGGGGGTGTCGACAAGAGAAAACACGGAGGGGTCGCGAAAATTTTGAAGGAATAAGAGGCCCTTGGCGGTGTATGTCTACAAGGAACCCGGTATTTCGTTAACCCTATCAGGTAACCTTAACCGGGTAACCTGGATAACCCTTTAGTTGACTCCTTTGTAACCCTTTTTTACAAAGTCTTTTGAGGTAAATTTGTGGTCAACAAGTGGTTATCAAAATCAAAATGGTTAACCGAGTAACCCGGTTGATAGTTAACTGCTAGGGTTAACAAAATACCGATTTGAATAAAGAAAAGTGTAAGGTCATATTCGACTATTCGACAAAAAAAGTCCGTTTCTAGATTAAATCACGTGAATACTAATGTTTTCGCATCGAAATGAGACAAATCCTCTTTGTTTTGGCGTACAAGTAGATCGTTTTTCTAATTTTTTCCGGCTATTCGGACAACTTTACTAAGGTATGGAAGTGGACAGAGAAGTAGATCAAGCTTAAATTGTCTCAAGCTTCACAACCCACATTCTAGATGCTACTGAAACTGTGAAAAACATCTGTATTGGTCGCCATAAAAGCAAAATTATGTGGCTATTAAGGTTGAGGTACACGCAAATATGTGAATAAAAATTCCAAAAACCATTTCAGTTGCGATATTTCACTATATCGACTGAGAAATAGAAATTGGCTCAATTGCATGAAAACCAGGTTGCCTCCCTACAAAAACTAAGGCCCGCCCCTCCACCAACCGTTGCCTGTGTTTGTTGTGCTCCACCTCCTTCAAAATAAGCTCCGCCCCCTTCCTTCTCCTCTCGTCGTCGCAACTCCTTCAGCACATCCGACAGATTTTGACCGTCTTGGTCGGAAAACATGAGACGTCGACGACCGTTCGCCTTCTGAAGTCAATCAATAAATCAATAATATTGACTAATATATTCAATATACAGCTTTCTCAAACCTCTATGATCAGTCGGCATGTGTTTGAGCATTGTAATAACACATAGAAAGATTGTAGGAAGAGTTCACTTCGTCAGTTTGGTACACTATTGTATATTTGGTGTGTATGTTCTTTAGCAAACCTCACCGTTTACATGGCTTTTACATGTGGAAAAATGTGAAAACCAACCGTGTCGCTGACAGTAGTGGCCTCGATAACCTCATATCTTTACTGGGTCAATTATGACCTAACGAAAAGTTATCTCACAACGTGTCTAACTTTTTCGTTTCCTCACGAACAATGAGATAATATAACTTATAACTTATTTCACTGAATCCTGTGCAGGCCACTTCGTATTTGCTGGAGAACCCCAACGTAAAACTTTTGAACCCTTCCCCACCGAAATTGTTGACGATGTTACGTTATGAATGTTATCTTAAGTAATGTAATTGTTATGTTAGTAAAGTAATGTGTATGAGAATTGTTGAATATGAACCAACCGGATCGCTAACGGTTATCGCCTCAAAGGTCTTCTTTCCTATCGATTCCAATACATCTATGCCGCCGGTTACGAAATCGGAAAACATTCCCAGTCCGCCGGAAGAAACGGGAACAGCCGAAACCGAATCGGAACAAGCTGGTTCTGCCGGAAGCTGAAAACAAGGTGAATTTATTCCCAAACTGACTTTTCCCGAATCAAAATCGATACGATTCCTCCCAAATTTTGACCAAATAACAAGTGAAAAATGAAGAAAAAAACTAAACGCTATGGGGTTCAGAAGTTTATTCACTTAATCTATTCTACGAGGTGTCATAGAGTATTTAAAGAAAAACTAGGTGATTCTCCGCAGAACCGAACCAAAATTTGACCTAGAACGATCAGAGCAAGCGGCTGGCTCAGCCGGAAACTGGAGAACGACCCAATCCCAACCACTTCACAGTAGTGAACCTACACGATTTTACATCGAAAATCGGCTAAACTGTTCGTGTTCGACGTAGCGGAAGGCCGTATTTGAGATATTTCGGCTGTACGGACAACTTTACTGGGGTATAGAAGTGAATTTATCTCCGAACCAAAATCAAATCGATTTCTGTGTGATTCGCTGCATACCCTAAGATTGGGTTGAGGAAAAATGCTGTAACCCTCGTACTCACGAAGTTACAACGCTTAGGTATTTCAGGCGATACGTTAGCCTTTCGAATATAACACAACAAAACACTAACTATACTAGGTTTATTATGAATATAAATAGGACAATACAATAAAGCCTTTATACCTGACAGGGAGAGAGAGAATAGAAAACTAGCCTAGTAGCCAGACTGCTTACTAGCTAGGTAGAGCTTACAATACCCACAATGCTCGCTGCTTTGTACACGTAAGCAGACGAGAAGACGTAACACGTTAACAGGGTAGCAGACTTATGCTAATGAGCGTAGACAAGTAATGCCATGATATGATACGTGATAATGGTTCACATATCCAACAAAAAAATGAAAAGGATGCCGAAAACCCGGTTATATAAAGAATTCCCTAATATAGTCCAAATCTCGCCCACGTCCCCGACTACCGTACCTGGCCTATTGTTCAGCGTACTCTCTCTCTCTTCTCCTTGGCATTGCGCAAATTCTGACCTTTTCGATAACACGATAACACTTACTTCCGACAACGTTTTGTGATCATACTGTACAAGTCTGAATAGGAATGAAAAATAGGGGGGGGGAGGGGAATGGGTATTGTCCTCAGCATACTGCCTGTTTAACCAAAAAACTGTTTTTAAAGTTTTTTCCGCCTCAGGTTACTTTCCGGTTACCAAATCAGGTAACCGAAAAGTATGCCAAAAGCCCGGTTAGATGAAAAATTCCCTGCAATAGTCCAAATCTCTCGAATGTGCCCATCTACCGTACCTTGGCCTGCTCCTCGGAGTATTCTCTTTCCTCCCTGGCTCTTCTACGTGCCAATTCGTCGGCGGATGGGAGACCCAGCGAGGACTCGATCGTCGAACTGAACGTCTCGCCTGCAAAGAAATCGATAATTAAAGAAGGACGATTACGTGGTCCCATCGCAACGGTTCAGTCCTTTAAACTACAATACATTTTTCAATTACAGTGTAAAGGACCGTTGACACGGGATTGGTCCACATAATCGTCCATCGTCCTGCTTTAAAGGCCAACAGTAAACACAGATGCTATACCGCGGGAATGGGCTGGAGAGACACATTACTATTCAGAAATTGCTGCAGTTTGTGGAAATTTGCCTAGAGGAGACCTATAACTTCGTGATTTCTTTCTATGGGGAGGGGGATGGTGTGCTCAACTCATCCAACACGCGAACTAACACTATCCCATCTATGCCAGTGAAAGGGACGAGGCTACACTAGATAAATAAAGGGTAAACGCACAACTATAAGTACTGACACCACTAAAATCACTAGTATTACCATATTAACGGTTTTAGTTAGCATTTGATAAAGATATTTTCGTTTTACCAGATATATTTATCACACAAGCAAGTTTTATTTAAACAAATAAAACTGGTACCAGGAATAAGTCATTCAAACTAAAAAGTCATTAAAGTAAAAGTCATTTAAAAGTAAAAGTCATTAATTCACTTTTAGTCAGGATTTGAAAAATACGAAAATTTTCGAAAACTTTATTTCTGATTCTAAACTGTTTCTGTGCTTAATGACTTTTACTTTTAAATGACTTATTTTAATGACTTTTAATTTTGAATGACTTATTCTGGTTGCCAATAAAACTGGATTCAATCACACACCAGTAAGGTGTGATTATTTACAGAGAATTTGTCTGATTTACTGATGTGAAACATTATGATTTTGTATCGAAATAAGCAAATTAGTTGACCTGAAAGACTATAATTATAATTATTATACAAACTTTACACGGCCTCGTCGGCGAAGTCACGGGAGAACCGGAAATTTCCGGAACCGAACCGCGAACCGGCCGCCCGAACCGACCGGTTATCCAGAGAAAGATTACACGATTACACCGCCAAGGCCTCTTATGAGATGGGGGTCGCGAACAAACTTTTATGAAAAATAGGGGGTCGCGAGTTGAAAAACCAGCGGATTTGTTACTAAAATAGTTAAAATTAAACCAAATAGAGGTGAAAATGGCCGTTTTGAACTATTTTGGAGGGGTCGCAACTCAAAAAAAGAGGAGGGTATCGCAAGCTGACAGGGTAAATGAGAGACCCTTGGCGGTGTAAGAGAGAAAGATTCGAAACTAGCCGACATTAATCATGATAAAAACAAACAATATACGGGGTAAAATGAGTGGATCCCCGGTTCGGTTCGATTAACTGAGGACCCGGTTAGGTCCGAATGTCGGTTCAGTTGTCCAGTGACCGGTTCGCGGTTCGGGAGATACCCGGTTCTCCAGTGAATTCGCCGAAAAAAATAAATAATAATCTTTCAAGGCAACTAATTCGCATATTTTGACCACCCACCTACAGCGGACACAATTCCTCCCCAACCCCAGCCGCTCGATTCTTCTGAATCGACGTCTGGACGTCAATTCACAGAAGGTCGCGTATTCTTGGGCGGAACGTCACTGAAAAGTCGCAAAACTCAGAATTTGAAACACCGGACTCCGAAATTAGGTTTTTGACCGAATGCGCCTCTTTTATAAATTATAAGTGGGGGGGGGGGGGGGGCTATTGTGAAAATCGGGTCTCACAACAGCTATCTGGTGTATGTGTAGAAAGCATACACCAGTAAGGCCTGACTAAGCAACAAAAATTAGTTCGTTTCAGATGTAAACAAGTGAAAATTTCGGATTTTTTATCAAAAGTAGACCGATTTTCATACTTTCGGCTAAAAAGTAGTCGTTTTCCAATTTTTCTGACTAATCGGACAACCTTGCTGGTGTATGTGTAGAAATAGTTCGACAAACTTTCCCCAACTTCGGATAGCCGAAAACAATCTTAAAACTGGCTCTTTTTCACAACCATTGGCAAAATCAGTGTTTTGGAATTGGAATGCAAATTCTAAAACCTTCATGTAAACGAATCAACAAATGGTTTTTGTGAAACATAGATATAAACATAGAAACTATATACATACTACATAGAAACTGCTTAGTCTCGAAGAAGTATATTCGATAATATCCCATGAACTATTACTTTCTTCTCGCAAGTGCCATAAGTAATTCATGTCTCTATTAACTCACATTACGATTACGGTTATCATAGTTCTTCTATACTTATTAACTTGGATACAAGTAGATATAACTATTTCGTTCTCCTTCAAGCAGACTTCAGCTGATCAAAAGGCTTTACGTAATGCATTTCACATCAGTGACTCAGATCTTACAGGCGCCGCCTACCAGTTCCGATCGGAAAGTACTTCTCCCCCGCGACCCGAGACGGACGGCTCGGCTTTATTTTCTGTTATTTATTCGATCTGTTGTATGAATCCATCTTCTTTCTTTGGTTGTTTGTGCATGCGAGCTCATAGGAATACTTCCTACTCGCACGAAGTATAAGTTTCTAAAGTGAGGTTGAAGGAGAACTCAGTTTCTCGGTTTTTTCCAACGAAACCCGTTGAACTGATCCATGCAGATTCGCGAAATTCCATACCTCTCCATGAAATTCATATAAAACAGGTTCAATGTTTCACAAACAAGAAACCACCTTTTAATCGGCTTCTCAACGGTAATTTCCCTTTTGGAAGCAGGTTTCGGTAGCGCTTTCTCGTCAATTAGACTCCAATCATCCCAACTAAAAATTTAGATTTCAGATTTTTAGGTCAAAAAGAGTTTGAAGCACAACATATTTGAATTTAAATCGTCAAACCTCTGAAACATTTTCTTCAAAACTACCCAAATTGGATACGAATAGGGCCAAGTGCAACATACTGTTTAGACATAGCGCATGGAGGTTGTCCGAAAAGCCAAACAAATATCGAAAAACGGGAAACTCTCCCTCCGTCTATCTCGTCGAAAACGGGAACTTTTGTCCATTTTGAATGCAAAATCATTAATTTTCACGTGTTACAATCTAGAAACGGACTCCTTGTTATGTATTATTCCTAACTGTGTACGCGTTCAAAGCCAACTTTTAGAATTGAACAGAACAAACTCGAACTAACCCGTCATTTGTCTTAGTTGTTGCGTTATCCTTTGTCTTGATGACGTCATTTTTTATGACGTCATCAGTCGATTGAGTCTCCTCCACTTCTCCCCAATCATCCCAACCGAAAGAAGTTTCCGCCTCAGGCTCAACCTGGCCCTGCAACCAGCTTTTTCACTTTTCATTTTTCCCAGGGAGGTGTTAAATTGTTCAAACGCTTCAACCAACACTACAGTCGTCGCCAACGGAAAGGCGGGTACTGTATATCTCACTTTTCGCTGTGTACGCACACATGTATCCGATTCCAAAGTTTACCTATTATGTGCTCTAATAGCGCAGCGGTAAGCGCCCTGCCACTAAACTTTTGCCCGCAGGTTCGATTCCGGCGAGAGACACAAATTTAAAAATTTGGCACTTACTATATACCCTTTATACAATGAAGCAGAGTCATAGCCGTTGCCAAGATGCCAAGTAAGTGTCAAGCTTCAAACATATCATTTTTGATGCAGAATTATCACAATCATGAGTTTTCACTTTTTCAGTTATTTTAATCAAAAAACTGGGTCTATTCCGGTTCCGGAAAACAGTTCAACCATACCTCAGTCGTGTTCTCCTGACTTTCCTTGCTATCCAACTTCGAACTGCTCTTCTCTTCTTCTTTCTGCAGAACTTCGGGTTGAGAGACCGAATAATACACGGATGCGTCCTCTTGAAAAAATTATACACATTCTATATATAATGTAGTAATGTAGATAAATAACACGCAAAATCGCAACCAATTCGAAAACAATTTCAAAATCGAATGGGAGAGAAAAAAACAGGCTTCTCTTCGTAGAATAGTCACACCTATTATTGTGTGAACATACACCAGAAGGTCCGAGTATTCAACGAAACGTAGTTCGTTTTTTGACTCTTTCCGACTATTCGGGCCACTTCATAGGTGCGTGAGAGGTAATACTTAGTGAGTTCTTGAACTGTCTTTTTTATAATACATTTTTATATTGATTGCCTAAATGTTGTATGTATCAGATCCTATATTCACCCTTCATCTACCCCAATCATCATCTTCAATTATCTATGATATCACCACTATGTCGTCCCCTTTAGATCTTTCGCATTCATCTTTATGTGTTCTCAATATATTTTGCGTTACCCATTCTTTTGAAGTCAATTATTCAATAAAGATTCTATATATTACGACCTACCTTGTGCGACGGCCTGTTTGCTCTCTCGCGCGGTGGGGGCGGATACTTTCGTTGGAGTTTCAAGCGACGATTCTTTCAAATCCTTTGTCTGAAAAGCAGATACTATATGTTATTCATATGTAAAATACTGCCCAATTTCGATACGGGCTGATGCTCACTTTTGCCAGATTTCGATCGGCGCATGGTCACTTTGGGGCTACATAAAGAAACTGTGGGTGGTGACAAAAAGACCGCATGTTTTTTTTTACTTTTCTCGACCCGATGTGAAGGTATTTTACGTATGATATTATTTAGGAGTAATGTTAGAAAAAATACCTAAAGAAGTTGAAATTTCTGTAAAAAGGAAATAATATTGTTTCCATTTCAACTACAAACGATATACCTCTTCTTCGAAAAACATTTCATGCGGGAATTGCGAATCATATCCAGTACAGTTGTACAGTTGTTAGAGCAGCCGGAAAATTTAAAACGAGCTAACTTGACGTCGAAAAAAGATTTATCTACTTTGATTGCAATCATTTTCACGTGTTTCAATCTGAAAACGAACTAAGTTTTGCCGAATGGAGCGGATGCTAACCAAAACAGAACCACTACACAAGAAGCAATCTAGGCGAATAATTCTGGCAGCTAAAGAGTTTTCGTTAAATTACGATAGTTGGAATTGTTTAGTAAGTACGTTGATTCCCCACTTTTGTCCGGAAGTCGTTCACAATCTTTTCTTGTTTGAGATTTTACGAACGTTGATGAAAATACGAAATACAGTATACTACCGGTTGTACCATAGAAGATGTTTATAACCATACACTAACTTAGCCTAGTTTTGGCGGAGGGGTTGCCGGTAAACATTTCAAGCATAGATATGTCCCGCTGTATTCTCAATGAGAGAATAGCCAAATTATTGTTGAAATTAGTAGGAATACTTATATTTCCGGTAAGAAAAAAGTGGTCGCGGGTCACATTTATTAGTGGGGTGCCGGCCACAAAAGTCTCAATCCAGTGTCTGTGAGTGTATGTTGATAACAAACACAAACGTAGATGATTAATAGTGGAACAATACCTCGATATCGGGAAGAATAGCTGGAACCTCCTCGATACGGGTGTCTTCTTCAGAAGAATTATCATTCTCGGACAGATCCAACGACTGGGTTTCCTACAGAGAAAAACTAATAAACTCGGCGGTATTTCAAATGAAAATATGACATAAATGATTTTCTAATTCAAAAATACAATACATAAATAGGGTTATGTACTTTAGAAGTACTACATCGCCTATCACGACCATACTTTGACACATTTGGTCAAAAGAAAAACATGTTGAAGATTTAGTTAGAACAATCATCATGCCTCAGTCAGGAATACTTCTGAAAAAATAACATTCCCAGGAACAGCGTACAGTAAGCAAAATTAAAATGTTGATCCACTTCAAAACATCAAAACTTTGATGGAAACCCTGTCGAATTCTTGTTTTCATAGATAAACTACACTTTCGGAGAGTAGGTAAACTTCAGGACTTGAGCTATAGAATTGTTACTACTCAGGCAGAACAGCAAACATATTCTAGTAACGTTGTCCGAATTATCAGCATTAACCGAAAAACCGCCTACTTTTGTTGGACAATCGGACCTTACAGGTGTATGAGTATGACTGAAACAACGAAAAGCCTCTATCCTGTATTTCGAAGAGTGTGTGAATGGTTTCAATTTTTCTACTGATAACTTCAATATTGTCAAAAATATTTTCGAATTAGATCATTTTTAGTACGTAAACAGAACCGAATTGAGGAATTGTCAGCTTTTCGGATAAACTTGAGGTGATTAAAAATAACTAAAAGTTGTGAAATCTTACTGTAAGAGTCCAGATAGGATATAGGAATGGAAAGGACTGTACCTTGACAATATCCTCCAGCAGTTTCTTTTTATCCGTGGGAAGACTCTTCTCGGACGAATCGCCAGAAGTGCTGCTACGCGAAAAAGATGGTTCGGGCTCAGAATCATCCGAATCCTAAAACACGTCATTTTACAGTCAGCACAATTTATAACTAAACTTTCTTACAAAACACTTTTTGTTTGAAAACGGCTAACATTGAGTTCAATTATGGAAAACACGTGTGAGATCACTAAAAGACTCCAGAGCGACCGGACTATCGCGAATTCTGGTTTACGCAGTAGTTTTAATGTAAGCAAGTAATTTTGGAATGTATTAAAATGAAGTTGGAAATTGATGTGGTCTTGTGATACCGGTTTCACAACAAACATAGAATTGCAGAGGCCGAAACGGCGTAACTTCAAACCTAATCAACTACTTGCTTTTATAGGTAGTACTCTTTTCTTAGTTCGTTTATTCACTTATGTGATAACTTTATTCTATTTATGCTAGTTATGTTTATTCAATAAATACCTGTGATTCAGTAGAAGTCGCCAGCGCTCTTTCATCTGCCGAAATTTGCTCAGCTTTCGACAGAACGTGAGGCAAACATTCCTTCTGATCAGAATCAACGACTGAGGCTCTTCGATCCATCACCTGAAATTAATAGGGTTAGGGCGTACGTAAGATGACCCTACCCAACATCTACAACACAAACTGCTGTTTTTCATTCATATGTGGGAATGTGGGAATATTTCGCAACCTAATGGGTTCATCAATTTAATTTTTCTTTTTCTCCCAACATACCGCCTGACTTCACTTAGGATTTGAGGCTTAGGCTTATTCGGTAGGCCATCGTTCCTAGGGTTTTCTGGCACTTGGTAGTGACAATTTACATAAACAAATAAAACAGCAGTTTGTGTTGTGTCCGTAAAACCGTGTCATGAGGTGACTTTGTTGAATTCACACCTTTATCCTTTATCACCCGGTTTTTCATGAAATGATTGAGTTTGAAACACCTTATTTTCAAGACTAACAGAAAACTGTCCCTCAAACATGTTCATCATTTTCAACTCAATTTATATGTTTTCCTCATTTATCAATCAGCTACTGAGCTGTAGTCGAGAGCGCAGTGGTAAAAAAGTTCATTTATAATGACCATATTATAATATAAACACACCTTTTGTTCCACAGATTCCGTTGGATTTGTTTCGTTCTGCTGCTGTGCCACATCATCGTCGTCATATTCACCTTCCGAAGCGCTCAAAAACTCATCATCATCGGAATCAGACATCTTGAATAATCGAACCTGGAAGAAAACACAACAATACGATTCAACTATGTTCAAGAATGAAAACTACCAGCCTAAAATGGGCTAAATCCAGGGAAATATAGTAAAATCAGAATAGCTGGATTAGAACCAAATTAGGCTTGTGAACATCTATTTTAGGCTTGTCATCATCTATTTAAAAAAGGTTAAATCCACCTTGAAATAGGGGCTACAAGCCTAAAATAGGTGGTGTCGACAAGCCTGAAATAGGTGTCGAGAAGGCTGAAATAGGTGTCGACAAGCCTAATTTGGCTCTAGTCCAGCCATTCCGATTTTTTCCTGGCTGGATTTCGCCTATTTTAGGCAAGTAACGTTCACCTGTCGGTTATTCATTCACAGACATGATGTGTTATCATGCATGCAGTTCAACAAGGAGAGTGAACTATGAAAAATTAATTATGTAGTTGAAAACTTGAATATAATATAAAATAAACGAAACAACAAAACACAGCAAAAAAGTTATCGAAATTTCTGATCTGGCAAAGTGCCATGTGACCAAAAACTGATACGGTAGCGCAATGGGGCGTGCTTTCTTGTAAACTTTCATGAATAAACCAGAATTTAATAAAACAATGATAAAATTAATAGTCTGCGAAATAATAACGCAATTTTGAAAAACAGGTTCAAAGATAAATGATAGCTGGAAAACGTTCTGCCCACATGATGAATCGGAAGCACAAATGAATTTTTCCGTTTATTTCACCAAAACTTTGTTTCCTCGAAATTATACCAAAATACTTTCACTTCAAATAACAACGAAACGGTTGTAGTTAAACCTTCATTGAATCACCATAATTATGAAAATTATAATAAAGCCAATCAGAACGGAAAACCGAAGCGTTATCGAAGAAGGGGGATTATATAAGTAACCGGTTTTGGTAACCTAAGCGGTTTTTGGTAACCTTCTTTCAGATTACCTTAGCAGGTAACCAGTTGGTAACCGGAAATAAAAAAACGGTTACCTGTTTCTCTAACATAAAGTGTGTTTGTTTACCGTTAGTACGTACGGTAACCGGATTTTACTTTCAGGTTACCTACCGGTTACTAGTTAGGTAACCTAAAAAGGGTTACCAAAAACCGGTTAGGTTATCGAAAAACCCGGTTACAGATAGAATTAGACCAGACGAGGTTGATTCTTGATGAGATTTCCCTACACGTGTTTCACGATTGTGAGCCTAAAAGAGACTGATACAATATTTCAATTAGTGAACATCTGACATGCGAGGGCCACCCAAACCCTTCTTAATGTTCTATACTTACTCAAAAACGCATAACTTCTAGGAAGACTGCGACAAAAATGAGAAATCATAGAAAGTTAACATTTCATTGTGATCACACCACGAAAATATAAAAAAATATTTTGCTAAATTTTCGATAGATCACAGCTTGGCTTCTCTGTTCAAATATGCTTTGAATTCAGCTCAAACTACAAACTACAAACTCCAATATTCAATTTAATGAATAATATTCTATAATATTGACAATAATTCTTCAATAATTGTTATGATTGATTCCGTATGGGCTCTAACTCGTGTATGTACTTTTTTTCGCACTCTTTCGTATGTGTTTTCTGTTTTCGGGGTTTATTCCGTTGTCAACGGCATATTTAGTGATCAAACTCGATTGTAGACCCTCTTAGGGCGGCACGAGTCTGAACAAAATCAATGGTGGACGAGTTTCTTCAAAAGTTCAAGTTTCGTCAACAGTACACGTTCTAAGCCCTTTGTATTGGCCTAAAGTCGTCTGACCAAACCGGTTTTCAAGGAAGGACTGATCCGGAAAAGAACCTGTAAACCGGAATGGACGGGCCTGTTAACTCGTTTCCAAACCAGTCTACATCTTCTTCAACCAAGAAGTCTTCAGTTGAAGGTTACTTAATACCAACTTAAATTTTGATGAATTTGTATACTAAGGAAACAACAATACATGAAATGAAATGTAAATAGTATGAATTTATGGTCTTAAACTGAACGGAATTTCAGTATGAGTTCAACTCAACTCGAAAACTTTGAGGAAAAACCCTAGTATAGGTGGATTTTTCATGGTTTTGTTGTTTATCTTATAATTGAATTCTACTTTTATCGATATTCCTCGTACAAGTGTACATTCATTCAAAATTCGTGCATCAAGCCCTTTGTATTGGCCTAAAGTCGTCTGACCAAACCGGTTTTCAAGGAAGGACTGATCCGGAAAAGAACCTGTAAACCGGAATGGACGGGCCTGTTAACTCGTTTCCAAACCAGTCTACATCTCCATCAACCAAACAGTCTTCAATTGAAAGTTACTTATAATCAACTTAAATTTTGATGAATGTGTATACTAAGGAAACAACAATACATGAAATGAAATGTAAATAGTATGAATTTATGGTCTTAAACTGAACGGAATTTCAGTATGAGTTCAACTCAACTCGAAAACTTTGAGGAAAAACCCTAGTATAGGTGGATTTTTCATGGTTTTGTTGTTTATCTTATAATTGAATTCTACTTTTATCGATATTCCTCGTACAAGTGTACATTCATTCAAAATTCGTGCATCAAGCCCTTTGTATTGGCCTAAAGTCGTCTGACCAAACCGGTTTTCAAGGAAGGACTGATCCGGAAAAGAACCTGTAAACCGGAATGGACGGGCCTGTTAACTCGTTTCCAAACCAGTCTACATCTCCATCAACCAAACAGTTTTCAATTGAAAGTTACTTATAATCAACTTAAATTTTGATGAATTTGTATACTAAGGAAACAACAATACATGAAATGAAATGTAAATAGTATGAATCTATGGTCTTAAACTGAACGGAATTTCTGTATGAGTTCAACTCAACTCGAAAACTTTGATGAAAAACCCTAGTATAGGTGGATTTTTCATGGTTTTGTTGTTTATCTTATAATTGAATTCTACTTTTATCGATATTCCTCGTACAAGTGTACATTCATTCAAAATTCGTGCATCAAGCCCTTTGTATTGACCTGAACTCGTCTGATCAGACCGGTTTTCAAGGAAGGACTGATCCGGAAAAGAACCTGTAAACCGGAATGGACGGGCCTGTTAACTCGTTTCCAAACCAGTCTACATCTCCATCAACCAAACAGTCTTCAATTGAAAGTTACTTAATACGAACTAAAATTTTGATGAATTTGTATACTAAGGAAACAACAATACATGAAATGAAATGTAAATAGTATGAATTTATGGTCTTAAACTGAACGGAATTTCAGTATGAGTTCAACTCAACTCGAAAACTTTGAGGAAAAACCCTAGTATAGGTGGATTTTTCATGGTTTTGTTGTTTATCTTATAATTGAATTCTACTTTTATCGATATTCCTCGTACAAGTGTACATTCATTCAAAATTCGTGCATCAAGCCCTTTGTATTGGCCTAAAGTCGTCTGACCAAACCGGTTTTCAAGGAAGGACTGATCCGGAAAAGAACCTGTAAACCGGAATGGACGGGCCTGTTAACTCGTTTCCAAACCAGTCTACATCTCCATCAACCAAACAGTCTTCAATTGAAAGTTACTTATAATCAACTTAAATTTTGATGAATTTGTATACTAAGGAAACAACAATACATGAAATGAAATGTAAATAGTATGAATCTATGGTCTTAAACTGAACGGAATTTCAGTATGAGTTCAACTCAACTCGAAAACTTTGAGGAAAAACCCTAGTATAGGTGGATTTTTCATGGTTTTGTTGTTTATCTTATAACTGAATTCTACTTTTATCGATATTCCTCGTACAAGTGTACATTCATTCAAAATTCGTGCATTAAGCCCTTTGTATTGGCCTAAACTCGTCTGACCAAACCGGTTCTCAAGGAAGGACTGATCCGGAAAAGAACCTGTAAACCGGAATGGACGGGCCTGTTAACTCGTTTCCAAACCAGTCTACATCTCCATCAACCAAACAGTCTTCAATTGAAAGTTACTTATAATCAACTTAAATTTTGATGAATTTGTATACTAAGGAAACAACAATACATGAAATGAAATGTAAATAGTATGAATCTATGGTCTTAAACTGAACGGAATTTCAGTATGAGTTCAACTCAACTCGAAAACTTTGATGAAAAACCCTAGTATAGGTGGATTTTTCATGGTTTTGTTGTTTATCTTATAATTGAATTCTACTTTTATCGATATTCCTCGTACAAGTGTACATTCATTCAAAATTCGTGCATCAAGCCCTTTGTATTGGCCTAAAGTCGTCTGACCAAACCGGTTTTCGAGGAAGGACTGATCCGGAAAAGAACCTGTAAACCGGAATGGACGGGCCTGTTAACTCGTTTCCAAACCAGTCTACATCTCCATCAACCAAACAGTCTTCAATTGAAAGTTACTTATAATCAACTTAAATTTTGATGAATGTGTATACTAAGGAAACAACAATACATGAAATGAAATGTAAATAGTATGAATTTATGGTCTTAAACTGAACGGAATTTCAGTATGAGTTCAACTCAACTCGAAAACTTTGAGGAAAAACCCTAGTATAGGTGGCTTTTTCATGGTTTTGTTGTTTATCTTATAATTGAATTCTACTTTTATCGATATTCCTCGTACAAGTGTACATTCATTCAAAATTCGTGCATCAAGCCCTTTGTATTGGCCTAAAGTCGTCTGACCAAACCGGTTTTCAAGGAAGGACTGATCCGGAAAAGAACCTGTAAACCGGAATGGACGGGCCTGTTAACTCGTTTCCAAACCAGTCTACATCTTCTTCAACCAAGAAGTCTTCAGTTGAAGGTTACTTAATACCAACTTAAATTTTGATGAATTTGTATACTAAGGAAACAACAATACATGAAATGAAATGTAAATAGTATGAATCTATGGTCTTAAACTGAACGGAATTTCAGTATGAGTTCAACTCAACTCGAAAACTTTGATGAAAAACCCTAGTATAGGTGGATTTTTCATGGTTTTGTTGTTTATCTTATAATTGAATTCTACTTTTATCGATATTCCTCGTACAAGTGTACATTCATTCAAAATTCGTGCATCAAGCCCTTTGTATTGGCCTAAAGTCGTCTGACCAAACCGGTTTTCGAGGAAGGACTGATCCGGAAAAGAACCTGTAAACCGGAATGGACGGGCCTGTTAACTCGTTTCCAAACCAGTCTACATCTCCATCAACCAAACAGTCTTCAATTGAAAGTTACTTATAATCAACTTAAATTTTGATGAATGTGTATACTAAGGAAACAACAATACATGAAATGAAATGTAAATAGTATGAATTTATGGTCTTAAACTGAACGGAATTTCAGTATGAGTTCAACTCAACTCGAAAACTTTGAGGAAAAACCCTAGTATAGGTGGCTTTTTCATGGTTTTGTTGTTTATCTTATAATTGAATTCTACTTTTATCGATATTCCTCGTACAAGTGTACATTCATTCAAAATTCGTGCATCAAGCCCTTTGTATTGGCCTAAAGTCGTCTGACCAAACCGGTTTTCAAGGAAGGACTGATCCGGAAAAGAACCTGTAAACCGGAATGGACGGGCCTGTTAACTCGTTTCCAAACCAGTCTACATCTCCATCAACCAAACAGTCTTCAATTGAAAGTTACTTATAATCAACTTAAATTTTGATGAATGTGTATACTAAGGAAACAACAATACATGAAATGAAATGTAAATAGTATGAATTTATGGTCTTAAACTGAACGGAATTTCAGTATGAGTTCAACTCAACTCGAAAACTTTGATGAAAAACCCTAGTATAGGTGAATTTTTCATGGTTTTGTTGTTTATCTTATAATTGAATTCTACTTTTATCGATATTCCTCGTACAAGTGTACATTCATTCAAAATTCGTGCATCAAGCCCTTTGTATTGGCCTGAACTCGTCTGATCAGACCGGTTTTCAAGGAAGGACTGATCCGGAAAAGAATCTGTAAACCGGAATGGACGGGCCTGTTAACTCGTTTCCAAACCAGTCTACATCTCCATCAACCAAACAGTCTTCAATTGAAAGTTACTTAATACCAACTTAAATTTTGATGAATTTGTATACTAAAGAAACAAATGGGACATCACATGAAATTGAATAGTTCGATTCTATTCGTTGAACAAAGAAACAGATTTTCAGTATGAAATACGCTGGAAACTCTTGGGGAGATCAAACTACAAATATAATAGCATGATCGGAATCGAAAGAAAGTCGAGCATAGATGCGACATTGGTCATATTTGTATTTATTTCTCTTTCCATATTACCCTACCTATCTCAGAATAGTTTATATAGAAAAGTTTTAAATCTAGTATAAAACCTAAATACACTTTGACACGTTCAAACATAACTCAGATTGAATGAATACTCTTGTTCTAGCTAAAACTGTAATTGTATGCTACGACAAACTACATTTCCATTAGTATCATTGAATAGATCCAAGGTTCATAGTACAAAGTCGTAACTTCAATTTACTGGTTGGGTGGTACCGAATAATTGAGGCAGGTCATTTATGAAATCGGTTGGCATTTATAACTCACTCCTGCGTGAGTTTCTTATCTTCAAACTAAATCAAGCACTTCAATACTCAAATGTATGAGAACTAGAGCAATCTCTCACGAATATCACAAGCTCTTCTCGTGTATTTTCTTCAAACTCGTTTTCTCATTCCATCATGGAAACCAGTCCAAGTGATTTTTCTCAGTTTTCCTAACTTGTTTTCTAAATGACTGTCTGATCATCTGTAAACAGGTTTTTTTCGCATTCCCTTTGAGTTTTTGTTCAGTTTTTAAGTTTTTGAAGTTATTACATTTTTGATGATTCAACACCACTTTCAATTTTCTCAACGAGTATCTGTGAATTTTAAACTTTCCAGATTCCATTTCTGCTTTTCAAAACTTGTAGGATTCTCAGAGTTCATACTAGTTTAATTTACACTGTTTTGTACTATTTTCCCGGAAAATCCTCGTTGTTTGCACAGAATATTTTGATTCGAGTGAGTTGGATGAAAAACATAGCGCACCACCTTTATTTCACAATGAATTGCACAAATACAGGTAAAATTTGGAAGGACTGGCAAGGAAAGGAAAGCCCCTTGGCAGACGGACGTAGTTGGTGGGCGGGAATGTGATAGAACGAATTTTTTACTTGAATCCTGTAAACAAATGACAGTTAGCTAACGTGATGTACCATGTTATCGTTCCTAACGTACTGAATTTTTTCACTTTTCTTTTATCTACGATAGCGCCCGAGCCAAGAGATAAATTGAGAACAATTAATATGGAGCTGTGCGAATTGGAAGAAAAAGGTTGGAAGAGGTATAAAGTGAAACATTTTGCCTCTGCCCCAAATTTTCCAAAACCTCAATTGTTTAAAACGTGTATCATGCTAGGCTCTATTTTCATCTTATTCTCAGTACAGTCATAATGACACCTAATCAGATTCGAGGAAGGAAAGGCTCGGAACTGTCTAGAATATCAGCTGAAAAAAAACATAATTCATACAAGAGTGCGCAATAAATATCAGACCGCGTCGAAATAAACATATGTATGACTGAACAAACACTTACGCTTTGTGGCTCGTTCAATCTCTAGTTGCTTGTTCAGCATTTCAATGGTGGCATTCGCATTGTCCAACTGGTGCCGCAACGCGCAGTTGTCCTTTTGAGCCACATCCAACTGAAATAAATGTGGACTTGAGGAGGAAGACGAAACACACCATTCTCTCACATTATACTGTGCTCGAATCTCAGTTTTCATTAACCGAAATCCGCTATAACAGGGGAGGTGAACATAATTTGCAAGAGGTATTTTTTCTGACAAAGTATTTTCTCTGTCCATGGACATTATGGACAACTGAAATTTCATTTTTTTTTGATTGAAATTCAAGCACAGTGGTAGATCATATGCACCACAGTAGATTTGCTACGTACAACGAAAGGATAGTTCACTTTGATAACTAACTTGATGGCATGCGGAATTCAATTCGTGCTGCAAGTCGCCAGTTTTCTCTTTGAGGTCCACGACTTCCGCGAGCTGTGAGCTCACTTTCGCTGCTGCAACATGATATAGTTGCTCGGTCTTGTCCAACTGGCGTTTACATTGCAACGCCTCATTGCGATCGGCCGTAGTCCTCTGTAATTGACAATTGATTAACGACAGATGACTCATTTATCTTAAGAGAACAATACACACGTGCCCACATCAACGTATTTGGACTATTGGATTTCATTGTGCATTGCAACTGAAAAATCGTACTTATTTCACGAGAATAAAACTGCATCGACTAATTATTGAGAACGAGCGGGTTCTACAATTGATGAGTTCAAGATTGTATAATTTTCTCTGCAATCCTCACATACAACTTAGCTAATTTCACGAGTTTTACGACGGCTTTGAATAGAATTGCTACACACCCCAAATAAAACAAGGCAAAAATGTAGAATTGATTCCCACATAATACTGGCCCGCGTTTCTCACGGGCAACTTCTCACGGGCGGTACAGAAACAGTACTGAAAACTATACTTACCTGTAATATTTCCTCGTCCACCATCTGCCGCAAGCGCTCATGCAGGGGCGGTTGCTCTCCCATCACAACCTGTTGCGAGTTGCGAATTAGTCTGGAATGAAATGTAGAACTGTGGATCCCGTTTGTTTTCACGTGTGCAGGAAATACGTTTTCCGACAAACAGTTAGTGCAATTATCGAGTCTGCTTTTTCGTACTCCTTGTCCGCGTTATCTTCTGTGTTTTTTTGTGATTTGAATATGGAGCTTCAATTAGCATTTTTTGGGAGAGATGATTTTTCAACAAATTGTACCAAAGATTTTCAATAGATCACAGTGTTTCAAGAAGGTAATGTAGTACTCACATATGCGTATCGGTGTGGACTTTGGGCAAACTTTCGACCTGAAACTGAAGAACTTATTAAGTGCAAAGAATGGCAAATTCCCCAATCAGATTGAAAATGATTTTCTCGTTGTCCGATTCCTGTTTTCTTGGTTCTCTTGAGATTTGAATATCTGCTCGAAACTTGTGAGTAGTTTTTTGTCCTAATTCGAGGTACTGGTTCACCTATGGCCTAGAAGTCACAATCTCATGTAGTTTGTTGCTACGATGGGGAGGGGGTGTAGTTTGATCAACCAGTGTAAAATTCAATGTGGCGTTTACAGTGGTATAACATACAAACCGGCCAGCAGAACATCTTCACCAATAACAAATGTTTGTTTGTATTAAAACGTTTACCTGCTCAGCCGTGGGAGCAAACTCCAGCAGGGGACCCTCACCCGTAAAAGTTACAGTTGTGGGTGCAAACGTTGCTCTTAGGTCCTCCAACGGAGTGGTCTGAAAGGGTGATTTAGGTTTTTGAGAACAACCGATAACTTGTGTTATCAATAACAAATAAGAAAATATTAAATGGAGTGATATCAACAGCTTGTGAGATCTTTTTCTCCGTTTTTGAGCAGCAAAAGTTGGGTTGAAACAAAAAGTTGAAACACGAAGACATTTTTTTGTATCAGAATTGGGATTTAGTTCAAAGGGCGTTGTACAAACTTTCAATAAGCCAGGTTCAAAAAAAAGCAAAGTACATGCTACTTCTTATCCTGTGACATGTCTTCAATATATTCACTATTATAACGCATTCCGACAAGAATCTAGTGGTTTATTCTGTACAAATGGGAACTGGGAAACTCACGCCTCCTATCACTTCAGAGACAAATTGTTGTAGCCATTTGTCAATCACCACCATCACAGCTGGATGTTGAGGTGAATCCAGCCTGGCCACCACCCAACCGAAACAATGAGGACAGCAACACCAGGCCAATAGATCAACGAGTGTGACATTGAAGTCGTCTGACATCCGGACCCTATGGTCTCCACTGAAACTAGAGAGAATGAGCAGGGAACAGGCATAAAACAGTATTTGTTCTCAGCCGGTCGGAGTAGAAACACAGAGTAGCGCCCAGAAGTTTACAGCTTCAAATTTTTTTCACTCGTTGGATTAGGAACACACGGAAGCATTTATATTCGAGTAACCACGTGCAATTTCGAGCTGAGTACCGTAGCTCTATAAGGGGCCACTAGTCGATCAACTCGAATTACATCCAAAAACGTGAAACTTGCCTTGTGTGCTGGTCAAGACGCGCCAGCCAGCCGCTGTAGTCGAGGACAAGTCGATCTACGCTGACCAACCTCTTCTTGCCGTAGATAAACCCTCTGGCAAAAACAACTCTTGATCTGAGGACGTCGATTCCCTGATAAACAACAACATGAGCTATTTACAAAATCCCTCATGATTTGATCACAATAATCGGTGAGCCAATCCATTTTTTTTACGTCAATTTCGAGCCCTGATGACAAGAAACATGCGCTACACATTAGAATCCACTAACGTTTTGAGCGTGCAGTGAACGTTGAAACGTTCGTGTATCGTGGGCTCTTTATTTCTGACTGTTAGTTATTTTCAGAACCAGCGCAAGATTCCACTACTTGAATAGTTGTTTTATTAGACAAGAATCGAAACGAACCAGGGAACTTCCAATCGTGCGGGTGTCAGCCTCTCTGAACGGTCGCCAGAATGCCTGCTTATCTGACTTGCAGAAGCGTGCGATTCCAAGTAGAACCTCGAACGAGAATCCACGCCATGGATGGATTAGGTGCACAGCCGAACCGTGCAGGTTGAATATGTGTGCAATCACATCCACTATCACGACTGGGCTGCCCTGGAAAAACACAAATAACATCAGGATTGAGCTGCTACAGGCATCCGCGTCGACCAGAAAAAGTTGTTAATTGAGTTTCCCGGTTTTTTTAGGTTTTCCAAGTTCCAGGATCGGAGTTTAAAGAATCCGTCCCGTTCTAATTTTGACTTATGAGTTAACAAGCTGACTTTTTGGCAAATGAAATACCATTATCGAAAATATATACTTTTATATCTCTATATTGCTTCGTTTTCTCAGAAAAGCTGCATACGTAATTACACCGATAGGGAGGTTGCGTACGGGGTATGCTCAAAACAGCCTTTAGAAGTACACAAATATTTTTAAAACTTTCTAATCATATACTACAACACAGTTTAAGACTACAAAATGAAAATAATTCTGGACGTAAATGAACCAAGTTAAGTTGCGTCACAGTAAAAATGTTCATGTCCTATTTTTTATTGCTTGATGTTATGCAAATTTTACAAATTTTCAATCAGAAAGTTTTCTCACGGTCTTTGAGAAGACATTGAGAAACTTTTTCAAGCTTTTTAAATTTTTCGTGAAACTCAGATTATAGCGGAACGGTTTCTTTAACCTTCATTCAAATTTTGTTTCGCGTTCCTAGTCTTCCAACAGATCACGCCTCTCAGAAGCAAACAGGTAGATACCAAAATGGTCGCGAGTAAGAGCAGAGATCAATGCATTGAGACACAATCACTCAATTGTGTTACGAATGAGTTTATAACGGAATTCCGATTTTATGTTTCAACTAAAATGTCATAATATGAAATTGGATGTTTAAAAAGGTAATTTTAATTTTTTTGAATGGGCTTAATTATGCGGAGCATTCAATCTTCTCCGGTTCAATCAATAGTTTGTATGCTCACTGGTTCGAGAATCTGATGGTAGCGGATGGGATCGGTGTTCTTCAGACTTTTCAGGTAGAGTTGAAACTGAAGCCAGTCTGATACGACATTCAAAGTACCTGAAATTATTTTCATGAATTGAGTTTAACAATGGAACATGTGTGGTTCTTTTCGTTATCCGTTCGAAATCAAATCGTTAACGAAATCGAACCAGAGTTGATAATACTGAGTTTGAATAGAGTTAAGGTTCAGACAATGCAATCTACAAATTTCCTACGGAGGCTCCTATTATAAACGATCAAACTTTCTGATGTCTTTGCTATAATGTGATTCAAGTTTTCAAGCAAACAAATTTAAATGAGGAATATGTTGAATGGTTCGATAAAATTCATGTATACCCACTGAACTTATTTTAATATCACGCTAGAAATCTCAGTAGGTTGACAAATGAATTACAAACGGTTTTGAATTAGCTTTTTAGATGGTTTTTTTTCAGTCACAAACTACGTACATAGTTCTGGCTCAGCAATTTGGACGAAATCTGACCTGCATATTCTCTTAGAAGAATGAAATCGTGGCAGAAAATGTTTGGCGGTAAATGGCCGAATTCCTCCCACCGTGGGTCGTAAGTGAACTTCTCTAAAAGTAGACACCATTAACAAATAACATAAAATCAAACACCTATGAAAACAAAATTTCCAGTCAGTCAAAATTGATTCAAATTTATAGCTGCGCGTTCTGAGCTCGATGAAACAGTAGTAGACAGCATACAGTCTGCTTACACAAAAATCAGAGCCAGAAACATCGTGAAACTATTTCACGATTGGCCAAGCAGACGCCTCAAATTTGTTGTTAGCGACATATCTGAATAGTGAGTTACTGTTATATCATTATCTAAGAATAAACTGTTCACTACAGTCTTTTTCAGTCCTGCTGAGACTCTCGCAGTAGAAACTGAGTGAATTTGCATCAGAAAAAAGTCATTTGAATACTCAAATGCGTACTGTGTGAGCCTCAGTAACCATGATTTCAACTATACCAACCTTTCCTAGCCTCAACCTCTTCTTGCGTTAGTACAAACACTTCACCAGTAGTAGAATCAGTATATTGCTGAAAATTGTATTTATTGAAACCCAGTGAGGATAAAACTCAGATCGTTTTGGAAAGTGAAAAACAAAAACAAAAGTTGACTCTGATCGCAGACGCTATGAAAAACTATTGTCATGTAATTAAAGAATAAATCAGTTGTAGAACGAACTACACTCAAGTTAAGTTTCAATGTACTATTGTCCAAGGTATAAATAAGCATAGCACGTCAAATTTTACAAAATTTGCGCTGTACGACGGAACATTACACAATTGAGGAAAAACTAAATTGATATACTTATCGAGGTAAGCGTAAGCGGGCTAACTTTTCGGGAAAGTTGTACAATTGCCATTCATGAAAAAAAGTTGGAACTCGTCCAAAAATTTAATTTCTGTTGAAACTACTGTAATTATAACAATAATAATGATAATTTCATTGAGGATAGATGAAAATAGCCTCATTCTCACATAAACAAAGAAAGTCTTTATTATTGCGAAACGGTTCCACAGAAGTTGGCTTGAAAGAAAAATCAGCTTAGAAGTAATCGCCCAGGAACTGACTCAAGTGAACAAAAAATCTAACTACAGAAGCAAAGGCTGCAGACGATCGAGCGCCAAGAGTAACAAATTTTCTCAGTTTTTTTTCTGCTTTCTAACTTATAAGTGGTTGATCTATATTTTGGCCAACCTTACTGAAGCAAGTTTTCGTTGGTTGATGAGCCAAAACGAACTTTTATAAAATGGAGTATGTAGTCTTCACTTACCATTATAACCGAGTCAGATTAGTATACGAGTTCGAATGAAAAGCCGAATGAAAACTGACCATCGCATATTCACGTGTGAAACACGTCTGGGATAGTGCAATCGTACTATAGCACTATTTTAAGGTATAGTTAGTCTCCCGTGAAATGAGTTTGATTCGCCACCTTATATCGGTAGATCGATGTGTTATTGTACAATTACCGAGCCACACTATTAAAGTTATTGTACAATTTACGAGCTGTTGTTCACAACATTCCTACTGAGACTCCTACAGTAACCTTACAAACTTTTCGAAGGCTGTTGTGAAGCTCAAATTGGACTTCATAGAAAATGCTCTCGTATATTAACTCTACGTGAGAAGGATAATGAGGTACGAGAGTCCTCAACGTTTTACGTTCTGGGGCTAGCTCACGACATTCCAGCTTTTGCACTAGTAAATGGCTGCTTAGACTTCTATAATTTTTCGAGTTCAACTCGAAACTCGAAAAACTCGAAAATTTCAGAACTCGAAAAACTCGAGACTGGAAAAACTCGAAATTTCTAAAAAAAACTCAAAATACTCGAAACTCGAAAAACTCGAAATTTCTAAAAACTCGAAACTCGAAAAACTCGAAATTCGGACAACTCGAGCTCGAAAAACTCGAAATTCAGAGAACTCTAACTCGAAAAACTCGAAAATTAGAGTTTCGAAACTCGAAAAACTCGAAAATTTCCGAACTCGAAAAACTCGAAACTCAAAAAACTCGAAATTTCTAAAAACTCGAAAAACTCGAAAAACTCGAAATTTTCAACTCGATTAACAATCCTACTAGCGCACCAAACATCATGATGAATGCATTTTTTGGAGTTCGTGTTCGATACATACCAGCATATATTTTGTTTCAACCATCGATAGTACCCAGTTACTGTAGACTTTAGTGGGCTGAGTCAATCGTGTTGGAAAGTGTCCAACAGCGACCAGCCCATTCAAAACTGTTGCATAGCATGGGTATCGAACTCGGGTGCGATAGGTGGCACGGCGCCCACAAGCAGCCGGCCATCTAAACATACTAAAAACAGTGATATCCAACCACCTTTCCTGAGAGTTTCTTATGCTTTGTTTATCGCACAAAAAGTTCTTCAATTTACTCCCCGATTATTTGGTAACCTTTCGAAGGGAATCGCGACATGAACGGATTGTTCACAATGAGCTTCTTTCTTCTTTAACTATGAGTTTACTCCTCAGTACTGGTCAATAATCGTCTGCACTCTGTTTCGCTTCTATTTCGGTCATGCGTTCAATGTTCTTTGGAAAACCCTTCTTTTCGCTGCACTTATATTTGTGATCTACGTGTTGCTTTCCACGTTTTGGAGGGTTTCTATCATCATTCGATTAGAATGTTCAAGATACGCTCAATGCTTCGAGTGGTATTTATTACCTCGCTGTGTTTGTTGACTGATTCCGTGATTTAACGTAGTTTGCGTGTTTCGGTATCAAACTACAATGAATATGGATAGTCACCTTTCATCAATGAAACTACACGCTTAGCAAGCAACAAAAAATTGATTACAAAAAGGGAATAAAGTAGTTATTTTCAGACTGTAGTTCCGATTTCGTTTGTGCGATGCGCGTTTCTCTCTCTTGGAATCTGTTATCAGATTCTTAATTTGCTGAAGGTTATGCCGGAAAATAATATATTCTGAACATTAACTCAAGACAATGTGAGTTGGTTTGACCAGAAAACCATGATAAAAACAATAACCCTGGATGTAAAACGATGTTTAGTTTACAGATAAAACCCAAGTCCATTTAAACTTAACATGACTACAATTTTTGACCTTTCCTTGAGGTTTCTATGCAATATGAGAACAGTTGTTCCCAGCATCTGGAAAGCATGTAAAATTATGCTACTCTCGTTGTAATATAGAGTAGTTCCATACGGGATCAGAATCGTTGCAATTTCCCGCAACATGTCATTATTCTAAGTGCTAATCTCTTCTCAGGCGGTCCTCATTTAATTTATTTCAACAGCTTTTTCGAATTCGTTCCTTCATCTCTGATTCGGTGCTTCAGAACGACTCTGTGCATCTATTGGACGTACAAGTCTTTGGAAAAGTACAGGTAACCGCCCCGATCTTGGTAAGAGCTATGGTTCACAAACTTCAAGCGAATGATACCGAGTTAAATCTACAAACAGGGAATAGATCTAATTTCACTCTACAGGATTGTATGGAAAAAAGAGAAGCATATACATGAGTTTTTGGTTGGACGTTTTCTCTGCCTTGGTTCAGTCAAATATTCCGCGTTGGAATATGTCTGAGATGGAGGAAAATCAACATTGTTTCTGTTCGTCTCTGCGACCAACTATGGAATTCGTTGACGGGTCGCCGGCGAGGTCGCCGGAAGGGTTATATCATCCTCTCGGCCATCCTGCTACGGTCCGGGGAGCGCAGCGAAGAGCTTAGTATTGCCCACCCAGAGCATTCAAAATAATGGTCGAACTAACTAATGATTGCAAATAAACTGTAATGATTCTATTGCGAATAATATCCGAGATTGTTGAAAAATATCTCACTGTTTTTTCGGTTATATCATAATAGCAATAAACTGTCTTAAAAATCATATTTCTTTCCTAGAATGAAATGTTTGGCCGAAATGGAGAGTATGTTTCGTAAGAGATGTATAATACCTTGAATAATATCGAATAGTACCTCTCTACTTGACGTTTAGTTTATAGTGGATGTATAGCTTATACTCCGTTGTTTTCAAGAGAAGCGAGATTAGCATTTTCCTCAAAATAGTTTTATTGGACTTCTTTTATATTTCTTGTACATGTTTATCCAAAACTAATCTTTACTTTCTTTACACTCGTTTTTTATACTAATTGAACTCCTTTTCTATGGTTACGAAGTAACGGTCATTTTTGATAAAAATGATATTTTTGAACAATAATCAAGACAAGGAATTCAATGTTTTTCTATTGAAGTTCTAAACCGCGCCGTAGTTCAGAACGTTTGTGTAGTTGTAACCTCGTTCAAGTGATAGCAAATTTTGTGCTCCAGGCAGGAATCGAACCTCCGTTCGCCGTGCGTAAATAGAGCTTTTATCCAATCCGCCATTCAGACATGTGAATAGGAATGAAAACCAAGCTGTACCCGCCTGTCATGAGATCTTCATTGAAAAACGTTTTCCTACTACACGTTCAACTCTTCTTTCATTTTTATTTCCACGAAACCGGTCTATCCATGATTTTTTGCTAGACCATTTTCGGCTCTCTCACACGTAATATTCAAATTTCAGACATACCTGGAAAATACGTATATCTCAACTTTTTTAGAGCTTTTCAATAATGTAAAAATTTTGGGAATAAGTTAATTTTGTGCGAAACTATGCCGAGATTTGAGGAGGCGGACACTTTTGTCGCCGGCGCCGGCGCCCCGCCCCGCACGGAAGCCATTTTTGCGAGACGTTGGGCCCTCTAACTCCTCTCAATAAATAACTACTTGAAAAGTGAATTTGGTATCTTGTAGACGTGTTGCCCTTCAGTGATTCATGCAAAAATCTGAGAAAATGGTCGACGTACTTTGAAGAAAATTGTAATAATCTGTTTTGTAATGTCTGCAGACCTTTGAACAAAAACTAATCTGCGCAGCGCTCCGCGCTGCGCACGATTAGTATAAAAAACGATTAGTATAAAAAACGAGTGTGAAAGAGAGACCGATTAGTTTTTCTTACTAAAGTGTATGAGAAATAGAAAAGGAGTTCAATAAATTTAAATGAAGATGAAAATCTAATCTCGCATTCTTCGAAATATTACGGGTTATTTTACGATCTAATTATACTAATTGATCTCGTTTTCTATATTTCTGGAAGAAGTCCTTCAAACTTATCAGCAAAACATCTCAATTTATAATGGGATATCCCACTTCTAACAGTAACTGCGACCGATTTTTAAACCAACTTAAATTTTTATTGGAACAGGTCTGTCATTATAAAAATTACTCACGTAACGGAAAACAGTAACACCGTACAACCAGGAAACTTGAACGAGCGAACTTGCACAATGTGCACACAGCACAACCCCGAGCTTCGGACAAGACTTCTCAGGACTGCGAGATCAGACTCCGTTTAAATATATTGAACTTCTTTTCTATTTCTCATACACTTTAGTGAGAAAAAAGCTAATCGGTTTTTCTTTCACTCTCGTTTTGTTATACTAATATCAATACGAATGGCATCCACAGTTTCAAACTCTACAGAAGATAGCGTACGGAAAGAAATGCATGTCTTATTATACTACCATAATCACCGCTCACGGGACAACACTGTATGAGATTAGCACGCGTGTTACCAACAATTGCAGGCGTTACTATATCGCCATAAATATAAACTATAGATTGCTGATTAAAGTGTGCTAGTCTATGTGTACCAGCTACACTACCATGAAACGCGTCATACGTAAACCCTAGAAAGAATGCCAAGTCTTTATCCAGAACAACGCTTTCAACATCGGGGTTTGTGTACACGGAAATGTTGTGTATTAAAGTCAAAAGTCAAAAATACATTAACATCATTTAGCTATGGAGGTTTCACTGGTTCAGTTTCGGTTACCATTTCAGTATTTGCTTCATCGTTGGAGCCGTCCGTACTGCCCGGTGGTGCAGCTGTAGTTTGACTGTTGTCGGCGACAGCGTCAGCCTGTTCTGTAGCGGCAGTACCCCTTTTTTCAGTATTGCCAGCTGGCGCAGTCGTATTTTCAGGTGGAGTGCTGGTCGATTCAACTTCTTCACTGAAAGACGTCTCTTGTACACTATTCTCAGAGACAGCAGCTCTTTTTGATACTACCTCACTACTAGTCGCAAGTGCACGTTTAGAACGTCTCTTGCCGGAAGAGTTCAGTAATGTTATCAACTGTTCTCCAAATTCATAATTAAAGTTCACTGTGTACCAGCCGCCATTCGACAACTTTTGCATAGCCCGTGGTAATATTATTTCGGTTACCCCCACAACGTGTTTTCCCTTTTTAAGGTTCAAACTACTTAGAAGTCTGGTTGTGAAACTAGAGAGAGAATTATCAGGGTCAGAATTTACACTAGCAATGAGAGTAATATACGTATCGTCCGTCATTGCAACCGTTCGTAACTGGGACACTAGTAATCGCGCGGAGCGCGAAGCGCTCTGCGTGAGTTGTCTTTGGTTTGGCCATTAATGACTCGTTTTTTGCTTCTAACCCTAATCGATAAAAAGGTTCAAATATGATTGTTTTTCGGAAACTAAAAACAGAGAGAGTTAGAGAACCAGGAATTGAAGATTGTGTGAGAATTTGAGCCAAATCGGATGATTTTAGCTCGAGTTATGGTTTCATGTCGTTGTTTAGAAAAGCCGCCGTAATTCGTCCCTCCTCCATCGTCCCTTACGGCATTCTGTCCGCATAGTATTGGAAAAACTACTGAATCGATTTGGCTGAAATTTGGAGCACGAGTTTTAATGCCAAAGTGCGCCCGTCGCGCCCAATATGAGATGTATAGCTCATCATTGGCGCCGGGCGCGGGCGCCAATAGGGGCCAAAAACGACTATTGGAAAAACTACTGAACCGATTTAGCTGAAGTTTAAAACATGGATTCTAATGCCAAAGTCAGCCCGTCGCGCCAAATATGAGATGTATAGCTCTTTATTGGCGCCGAGCGCGGGTGCCAATAGGCGCCAAAAACGACTATTTAAAAAACACCAAACCGATAAAGCTGAAATTTGGAACATAAGTTCAAATGCAAAGTTAGCGCGTTGCGCCAATTATGAAATGTAAAGCTCATCACTGGCGCCGTGCGCAGGCGCTAAAAAACGACTATTGAAGAAACTACTGAGCCGATTTAGCTGAAATTTGGAACATAAGTTCAAACGCAAAATTTAGCGCGTCGCGCCAGTTATGAGATATCCAGCTCATAAGTGGCGCCGAGCGCGGGCGCCAATAGGCGCCAAAAACGGTAAAACATTAATTGTAGGTAATTAAGATGTCTCAAACTGATAGAACCTAAACAGTTTGGTGTGAAAAGTGTATTTTCTCGTACGGAACTAAAACTTTTTCTCTAGCGCGCGGACCAGGCGCCGATTGGCGCCAAAAATCCAAGACATGTCATTGTCAACGGAAGTCAGTTTGAAATTTGATACAGTTAATAGTGATCACATGGTTGAGTAAATTGATCTGTGAGAAACTGAACATTTCGCGTTGGCGCCAAGCGCTGGCGCCAAATGGCGCCAGAACACAGGAACAAGAAATTGTCCACATAAATGATTGGAAATTTGTCATTTGGATGATGATCACAATACAACTACGATAGTCACTCGAAAATTTCAAATTTATCAGTGACGTTAGTCGCTTGCGCCAATTAGCGCCATTATTCTTCTTCTTGTGCCATCGATAGTTGTAAGAGTACAACTAGCAAAAAGAGAACAATTAGTAAAAAGTGGGGGAACCAACAAATGTGTGAGTTGTGTTTGGTTTGACCTCTATATCAGCAAAAAGTGAACGATTCGAATTGGTGTGATACTGTAGCAGTAGTAATCTGCAAAATAGAACAATACCAATGTTGTACAGTGGTTCACGAAACCCGCATAACACATTTCAGAAATCGCCGAAGGGTATTTCATGTGTACTCCAATCACATGCGTGTGTACTACTACTAACTACTAAAATCTCATATGCTTTCAAAACACATTCTGTAAAAATTTCTCTGAACTTCAAGCCTGTTCTAATCACTATAGCAACTCCTCCTCCCTGCAACCTTTTCCTATCACATCTTATTGTCTGATATCTATCCAAAATCGAACCAAGAAATACTCCATTTTCACATTTACTTTTCAACCACGTCTCAGTGAATATTCCTATGTCTACATTATCTTTCACTTAAACACTTTGTAATGCGGCACTATTTTTCGTGATTGATCGAATATTCAACATTAAGCACTTGTAAGTCTGACTACTTTTCCTATGCCTATGGGGCCGGAGAGGGACAGTCAATTTCCCGGAACCCTATTGTACGAGCCGACTGGGCCGTTTCGCAGCCCAGTGCTTGGAATACGCGCGTGGGAGGGATCTCCGTACGCACGCGGTCCCTGGCCTCCTTGAGGAGGAAACCCGGAACCTCTCCAAGCACCGTTCTGCTGACGTTCAGCTCTCTGCCGAGCTCTCTCCTCCGATGTGAGAGATTGGCGAAGCCAAACTCCCCGGTATTGAGAGTTCTTCAGAAAGTGAGAACGCTCGCACAATACGCGCTGGTGCCGGCTGGTTGGAAGTACCACCTTGAGCAAACGAGGACGAGACCCCATTTGCCCCATGCGGTAAGTCGTAACCGGCTGACACTCAACACCTAGACTATTGATGACTGGCCGGTCGCGCGGCTACCGCCGCGCGCCCGTCTAGCGGTTCTCAGTAATCGTCATGCAACTTTTTCGTTTTGAACTTTTTTGGAATGTTTCAGATTGTTTTGAGTAAGTTGTATACTTGACGTCTTCTATCCTCCAGAATCTCGGTCGTCGTTAACTCGAAATGATGATTTGACGTCAACATAATGTTTTTGCCACTCGTTATACTCGCTCTATTATTTTCAGACAGTTTTGAGCAATTTCACAATTTGACGTCTTCAGAACTTCAGAATCTAACTCGTCGTGACATGTTAATTATTAAATGAGGTTCAAGTTACATCCCATGTCTGGAAAACGCGTCCTGAGATCGTTTCATTCATTCAAAGCAAAGTTGGAAAATTAGCTATGACGTCATCATGGTGGTTCGATCTTGAGATTTTAAAACTCGTATAAAATGAAAATTTATGCATATTATTCTTAGCTCTAAATGTTGTTGGATTGCTCATACTCATTAGGATTGGTTCAGAAACTTCCAATAGTACAACTCGGAAACTCTCATTTCTGTAGGTCAAAATTCTACCATCGGTCGATAATTGATCTTTGATCTTCGCCCGTTCGGCTCTGATCTCGTTTGATTATTACCTATCATTACTGAAATATTCAGCATTCTACAATCATTTAGAATACCGGGAGAGACGTTACAAGCTGAGTTGGTTGAAACATCTTAAAAATAGGTCTATTTGCGCCGTATATAGTACGGGTTTGGACTAAAACTCGTATAACTTCGGTCAAAATAGATATTTTCGCAAAGTGTTTTTTTGCATTCTTGATCTCAGGTAAGCGTGCATCTGCTGACATAAAATTGAGTTTCCAAGTTTATTTTAAAAATTCAGGTTTTTGAGAAAAAAGCTAATCGGTTTCTCTTTCACTCTCGTTTTGTTATACTAATATCAATACGAATGGCATCCACAGTTTCAAACATTACAGGAAGATAGCGTACGGAAAGAAATGCATGTCTTATTATACTACCATAATCACCGCTCACGGGACAACACTGTATGAGATTAGCACGCGTGTTACCAACAATTGCAGGCGTTACTATATCGCCATAAATATAAACTATAGATTGCTGATTAAAGTGTGCTAGTCTATGTGTACCAGCTACACTACCATGAAACGCGTCATACGTAAACCCTAGAAAGAATGCCAAGTCTTTATCCAGAACAACGCTTTCAACATCGGGGTTTGTGTACACGGAAATGTTGTGTATTAAAGTCAAAAGTCAAAAATACATTAACATCATTTAGCTATGGAGGTTTCACTGGTTCAGTTTCGGTTACCATTTCAGTATTTGCTTCATCGTTGGAGCCGTCCGTACTGCCCGGTGGTGCAGCTGTAGTTTGACTGTTGTCGGCGACAGCGTCAGCCTGTTCTGTAGCGGCAGTACCCCTTTTTTCAGTATTGCCAGCTGGCGCAGTCGTATTTTCAGGTGGAGTGCTGGTCGATTCAACTTCTTCACTGAAAGACGTCTCTTGTACACTATTCTCAGAGACAGCAGCTCTTTTTGATACTACCTCACTACTAGTCGCAAGTGCACGTTTAGAACGTCTCTTGCCGGAAGAGTTCAGTAATGTTATCAACTGTTCTCCAAATTCATAATTAAAGTTCACAGTGTACCAGCCGCCATTCGACAACTTTTGCATAGCCCGTGGTAATATTATTTCGGTTACCCCCACAACGTGTTTTCCCTTTTTAAGGTTCAAACTACTTAGAAGTCTGGTTGTGAAACTAGAGAGAGAATTATCAGGGTCAGAATTTACACTAGCAATGAGAGTGATATACGTATCGTCCGTCATTGCAACCGTTCGTAACTGGGACACTAGTAATCGCGCGGAGCGCGAAGCGCTCTGCGTGAGTTGTCTTTGGTTTGGCCATTAATGACTCGTTTTTTGCTTCTAACCCTAATCGATAAAAAGGTTCAAATATGATTGTTTTTTGGAAACTAAAAACAAGGAGAGTTAGAGAACCAGGAATTGAAGATTGTGTGAAAATTTGAGCCAAATCGGATGATTTTAGCTCGAGTTATGGTTTCATGTCGTTGTTTAGAAAAGCCGCCGTAATTCGTCCCTCCTCCATCGTCCCTTACGGCATTCTGTCCGCATAGTATTGGAAAAACTACTGAATCGATTTGGCTGAAATTTGGAGCACGAGTTTTAATGCCAAAGTGCGCCCGTCGCGCCCAATATGAGATGTATAGCTCATCATTGGCGCCGGGCGCGGGCGCCAATAGGGGCCAAAAACGACTATTGGAAAAACTACTGAACCGATTTAGCTGAAGTTTAAAACATGGATTCTAATGCCAAAGTCAGCCCGTCGCGCCAAATATGAGATGTATAGCTCTTTATTGGCGCCGAGCGCGGGTGCCAATAGGCGCCAAAAACGACTATTTAAAAAACACCAAACCGATAAAGCTGAAATTTGGAACATAAGTTCAAATGCAAAGTTAGCGCGTTGCGCCAATTATGAAATGTAAAGCTCATCACTGGCGCCGTGCGCAGGCGCTAAAAAACGACTATTGAAGAAACTACTGAGCCGATTTAGCTGAAATTTGGAACATAAGTTCAAACGCAAAATTTAGCGCGTCGCGCCAGTTATGAGATATCCAGCTCATAAGTGGCGCCGAGCGCGGGCGCCAATAGGCGCCAAAAACGGTAAAACATTAATTGTAGGTAATTAAGATGTCTCAAACTGATAGAACCTAAACAGTTTGGTGTGAAAAGTGTATTTTCTCGTACGGAACTAAAACTTTTTCTCTAGCGCGCGGACCAGGCGCCGATTGGCGCCAAAAATCCAAGACATGTCATTGTCAACGGAAGTCAGTTTGAAATTTGATACAGTTAATAGTGATCACATGGTTGAGTAAATTGATCTGTGAGAAACTGAACATTTCGCGTTGGCGCCAAGCGCTGGCGCCAAATGGCGCCAGAACACAGGAACAAGAAATTGTCCACATAAATTATTGGAAATTTGTCATTTGGATGATGATCACAATACAACTACGATAGTCACTCGAAAATTTCAAATTTATCAGTGACGTTAGTCGCTTGCGCCAATTAGCGCCATTATTCTTCTTCTTGTGCCATCGATAGTTGTAAGAGTACAACTAGCAAAAAGAGAACAATTAGTAAAAAGTGGGGGAACCAACAAATGTGTGAGTTGTGTTTGGTTTGACCTCTATATCAGCAAAAAGTGAACGATTCGAATTGGTGTGATACTGTAGCAGTAGTAATCTGCAAAATAGAACAATACCAATGTTGTACAGTGGTTCACGAAACCCGCATAACACATTTCAGAAATCGCCGAAGGGTATTTCATGTGTACTCCAATCACATGCGTGTGTACTACTACTAACTACTAAAATCTCATATGCTTTCAAAACACATTCTGTAAAAATTTCTCTGAACTTCAAGCCTGTTCTAATCACTATAGCAACTCCTCCTCCCTGCAACCTTTTCCTATCACATCTTATTGTCTGATATCTATCCAAAATCGAACCAAGAAATACTCCATTTTCACATTTACTTTTCAACCACGTCTCAGTGAATATTCCTATGTCTACATTATCTTTCACTTAAACACTTTGTAATGCGGCACTATTTTTCGTGATTGATCGAATATTCAACATTAAGCACTTGTAAGTCTGACTACTTTTCCTATGCCTATGGGGCCGGAGAGGGACAGTCAATTTCCCGGAACCCTATTGTACGAGCCGACTGGGCCGTTTCGCAGCCCAGTGCTTGGAATACGCGCGTGGGAGGGATCTCCGTACGCACGCGGTCCCTGGCCTCCTTGAGGAGGAAACCCGGAACCTCTCCAAGCACCGTTCTGCTGACGTTCAGCTCTCTGCCGAGCTCTCTCCTCCGATGTGAGAGATTGGCGAAGCCAAACTCCCCGGTATTGAGAGTTCTTCAGAAAGTGAGAACGCTCGCACAATACGCGCTGGTGCCGGCTGGTTGGAAGTACCACCTTGAGCAAACGAGGACGAGACCCCATTTGCCCCATGCGGTAAGTCGTAACCGGCTGACACTCAACACCTAGACTATTGATGACTGGCCGGTCGCGCGGCTACCGCCGCGCGCCCGTCTAGCGGTTCTCAGTAATCGTCATGCAACTTTTTCGTTTTGAACTTTTTTGGAATGTTTCAGATTGTTTTGAGTAAGTTGTATACTTGACGTCTTCTATCCTCCAGAATCTCGGTCGTCGTTAACTCGAAATGATGATTTTACGTCAACATAATGTTTTTGCCACTCGTTATACTCGCTCTATTATTTTCAGACAGTTTTGAGCAATTTCACAATTTGACGTCTTCAGAACTTCAGAATCTAACTCGTCGTGACATGTTAATTATTAAATGAGGTTCAAGTTACATCCCATGTCTGGAAAACGCGTCCTGAGATCGTTTCATTCATTCAAAGCAAAGTTGGAAAATTAGCTATGACGTCATCATGGTGGTTCGATCTTGAGATTTTAAAACTCGTATAAAATGAAAATTTATGCATATTATTCTTAGCTCTAAATGTTGTTGGATTGCTCATACTCATTAGGATTGGTTCAGAAACTTCCAATAGTACAACTCGGAAACTCTCATTTCTGTAGGTCAAAATTCTACCATCGGTCGATAATTGATCTTTGATCTTCGCCCGTTCGGCTCTGATCTCGTTTGATTATTACCTATCATTACTGAAATATTCAGCATTCTACAATCATTTAGAATACCGGGAGAGACGTTACAAGCTGAGTTGGTTGAAACATCTTAAAAATAGGTCTATTTGCGCCGTATATAGTACGGGTTTGGACTAAAACTCGTATAACTTCGGTCAAAATAGATATTTTCGCAAAGTGTTTTTTTGCATTCTTGATCTCAGGTAAGCGTGCATCTGCTGACATAAAATTGAGTTTCCAAGTTTATTTTAAAAATTCAGGTTTTTGAGAAAAAAGCTAATCGGTTTCTCTTTCACTCTCGTTTTGTTATACTAATATCAATACGAATGGCATCCACAGTTTCAAACATTACAGGAAGATAGCGTACGGAAAGAAATGCATGTCTTATTATACTACCATAATCACCGCTCACGGGACAACACTGTATGAGATTAGCACGCGTGTTACCAACAATTGCAGGCGTTACTATATCGCCATAAATATAAACTATAGATTGCTGATTAAAGTGTGCTAGTCTATGTGTACCAGCTACACTACCATGAAACGCGTCATACGTAAACCCTAGAAAGAATGCCAAGTCTTTATCCAGAACAACGCTTTCAACATCGGGGTTTGTGTACACGGAAATGTTGTGTATTAAAGTCAAAAGTCAAAAATACATTAACATCATTTAGCTATGGAGGTTTCACTGGTTCAGTTTCGGTTACCATTTCAGTATTTGCTTCATCGTTGGAGCCGTCCGTACTGCCCGGTGGTGCAGCTGTAGTTTGACTGTTGTCGGCGACAGCGTCAGCCTGTTCTGTAGCGGCAGTACCCCTTTTTTCAGTATTGCCAGCTGGCGCAGTCGTATTTTCAGGTGGAGTGCTGGTCGATTCAACTTCTTCACTGAAAGACGTCTCTTGTACACTATTCTCAGAGACAGCAGCTCTTTTTGATACTACCTCACTACTAGTCGCAAGTGCACGTTTAGAACGTCTCTTGCCGGAAGAGTTCAGTAATGTTATCAACTGTTCTCCAAATTCATAATTAAAGTTCACAGTGTACCAGCCGCCATTCGACAACTTTTGCATAGCCCGTGGTAATATTATTTCGGTTACCCCCACAACGTGTTTTCCCTTTTTAAGGTTCAAACTACTTAGAAGTCTGGTTGTGAAACTAGAGAGAGAATTATCAGGGTCAGACTTTACACTAGCAATGAGAGTAATATACGTATCGTCCGTCATTGCAACCGTTCGTAACTGGGACACTAGTAATCGCGCGGAGCGCGAAGCGCTCTGCGTGAGTTGTCTTTGGTTTGGCCATTAATGACTCGTTTTTCGCTTCTAACCCTAATCGATAAAAAGGTTCAAATATGATTGTTTTTCGGAAACTAAAAACAGAGAGAGTTAGAGAAGCAGGAATTGAAGATTGTGTGAGAATTTGAGCCAAATCGGATGATTTTAGCTCGAGTTATGGTTTTATGTCCTTGTTTAGAAAATCCGCCGTAATTCGTCCCTCCTCCCTCCTCCCTCCTCCATCGTCCCTTACGGCATTCTGTCCACATAGTATTGGAAAAACTACTGAATCGATTTGGCTGAAATTTGGATCACGAGTTTTAATGCCAAAGTGCGCCCGTCGCGCCCAATATGAGATGTATAGCTCATCATTGGCGCCGGGCGCGGGCGCCAATAGGCGCCAAAAACGACTATTGGAAAAACTACTGAACCGATTTAGCTGAAGTTTAAAAAATGGATTCTA
>CAXIWQ010000339.1:0-25941 GCA_964036275.1 Litoditis marina | reverse complement strand
AAAACTAATAAGTTGTGCCCGTTCAAACTATTTCTGTCAACCATGCTTCTCATACAACTAGCTCTTGTTGAGCAATTTTAAAACATAGTAGAGTGAACGTGTAATTGACTTTTGATCCAAATAAAGATTAAATTTGGTTACAATGAACCATTTGTTGATTTATTCCAAGAATCAGAGTTGTAGAGTGAAAAACTAATAAGTTGTGCCCGTTCAAACTATTTCTGTCAACCGTGCTCCTCATACAACTAGCTCTTGTTGAGCAATTTTAAAACATAGTAGAGTGGACGTGTTATTGACTTTTGATCCAAATGAAGATTAAATTTGGTTACCATGAACCTTTTGTTGAATTTTTTTCAAGAATCAGAATTGTAGAGTGAAAAACTCATAAGTTGTGCCCGTTCAAACTCCTTCTGTCAACCGTGCTCCTCATACAACTAGCTCTTGTTGAGCAATTTTAAAACATAGTAGAGTGAACGTGTAATTGACTTTTGATCCAAATGGAAATTAAGTTTGGTTACAATGAACCTTTTGTTGAATTTTTTTCAAGAATCAGAATTGTAGAGTGAAAAACTAATAAGTTGTGCCCGTTCAAACTATTTCTGTCAACCATGCTTTTCATACAACTAGCTCTTGTTGAGCAATTTTGAAACATAGTAGAGAGGACGTGTAATTGACTTTTGATCCAAATAAAGATTAAATTTGGTTACAATGAACCTTTTGTTGATTTATTCCAAGAATCAGAGTTGTAGAGTGAAAAACTAATAAGTTGTGCCCGTTCAAACTATTTCTGTCAACCATGCTTCTCATACAACTAGCTCTTGTTGAGCAATTTTGAAACATAGTAGAGAGGACGTGTTATTGACTTTTGATCCAAATGAAGATTAAATTTGGTTACCATGAACCTTTTGTTGATTTATTCCAGGAATCAGAGTTGTAGAGTGAAAAACTCATAGGTTCGGCCCGTTCAAACTCTTCATGTCAACCGTGCTCCTCATACAACTAGCTCTTGTTGAGTAATTTTGAAACATAGTAGAGTGGACGTGTAATTGACTTTTGATCCAAATGAAAATTAAATTTGGTTAGAATGAACCTTTTGTTGATTTATTCCAAGAATCAGAGTTGTAGAGTGAAAAACTAATAAGTTGTGCCCGTTCAAACTATTTCTGTCAACCATGCTTTTCATACAACTAGCTCTTGTTGAGCAATTTTGAAACATAGTAGAGAGGACGTGTAATTGACTTTTGATCCAAATAAAGATTAAATTTGGTTACAATGAACCTTTTGTTGATTTATTCCAAGAATCAGAGTTGTAGAGTGAAAAACTAATAAGTTGTGCCCGTTCAAACTATTTCTGTCAACCATGCTTTTCATACAACTAGCTCTTGTTGAGCAATTTTGAAACATAGTAGAGAGGACGTGTAATTGACTTTTGATCCAAATAAAGATCAAATTTGGTTGCAATGAACCTTTTGTTGATTTATTCCAAGAATCAGAGTTGTAGAGTGAAAAACTAATAAGTTGTGCCGTTCAAACTATTTCTGTCAACCATGCTTCTCATACAACTAGCTCTTGTTGAGCAATTTTGAAACATAGTAGAGAGGACGTGTTATTGACTTTTGATCCAAATGAAGATTAAATTTGGTTACCATGAACCTTTTGTTGATTTATTCCAGGAATCAGAGTTGTAGAGTGAAAAACTCATAGGTTCGGCCCGTTCAAACTCTTCATGTCAACCGTGCTCCTCATACAACTAGCTCTTGTTGAGCAATTTTAAAACATAGTAGAGTGAACGTGTAATTGACTTTTGATCCAAATGGAAATTAAGTTTGGTTACAATGAACCTTTTGTTGAATTTTTTTCAAGAATCAGAATTGTAGAGTGAAAAACTAATAAGTTGTGCCCGTTCAAACTATTTCTGTCAACCATGCTTTTCATACAACTAGCTCTTGTTGAGCAATTTTGAAACATAGTAGAGAGGACGTGTAATTGACTTTTGATCCAAATAAAGATCAAATTTGGTTGCAATGAACCTTTTGTTGATTTATTCCAAGAATCAGAGTTGTAGAGTGAAAAACTAATAAGTTGTGCCCGTTCAAACTATTTCTGTCAACCATGCTTCTCATACAACTAGCTCTTGTTGAGCAATTTTGAAACATAGTAGAGAGGACGTGTTATTGACTTTTGATCCAAATGAAGATTAAATTTGGTTACCATGAAACTTTTGTTGATTTATTCCAGGAATCAGAGTAGTAGAGTGAAAAACTCATAGGTTCGGCCCGTTCAAACTCTTCATGTCAACCGAGCTCCTCATACAACTAGCTCTTGTTGAGTAATTTTGAAACATAGTAGAGTGGACGTGTAATTGACTTTTGATCCAAATGAAAATTAAATTTGGTTAGAATGAACCTTTTGTTGATTTATTCCAAGAATCAGAGTTGTAGAGTGAAAAACTCATAAGTTGTGCCCGTTCAAACTCCTTCTGTCAACCGTGCTCCTCATACAACTAGCTCTTGTTGAGCAATTTTAAAACATAGTAGAGTGAACGTGTAATTGACTTTTGATCCAAATAAAGCTCACATTTGGTTACAATGAACCTTTTGTGGATTTATTTCAAGAATCAGAGTTGTAGAGTGAAAAACTCATAAGTTGTACCCGTTCAAACTCCTGCTGTCAACCGTGCTCCTCATACAACTAGCTCTTGTTGAGCAATTTTAAAACATAGTAGAGTGGACGTTTAATTGACTTTTGATCCATATGAAAGTCAAATTTGGTTACAATGAACCTTTTGTTGAATTTTTTTCAAGAATCAGAATTGTAGAGTGAAAAACTCATAAGTTGTGCCCGTTCAAACTCCTTCTGTCAACCGTGCTCCTCATACAACTAGCTCTTGTTGAGCAATTTTAAAACATAGTAGAGTGAACGTGTAATTGACTTTTGATCCAAATGGAAATTAAGTTTGGTTACAATGAACCTTTTGTTGAATTTTTTTCAAGAATCAGAATTGTAGAGTGAAAAACTAATAAGTTGTGTCCGTTCAAACTATTTCTGTCAACCATGCTTTTCATACAACTAGCTCTTGTTGAGCAATTTTGAAACATAGTAGAGAGGACGTGTAATTGACTTTTGATCCAAATAAAGATTAAATTTGGTTACAATGAACCTTTTGTTGATTTATTCCAAGAATCAGAGTTGTAGAGTAAAAAACTAATAAGTTGTGCTCGTTCAAACTATTTCTGTCAACCATGCTTCTCATACAACTAGCTCTTGTTGAGCAATTTTGAAACATAGTAGAGAGGACGTGTTATTGACTTTTGATCCAAATGAAGATTAAATTTGGTTACCATGAACCTTTTGTTGATTTATTCCAGGAATCAGAGTTGTAGAGTGAAAAACTCATAGGTTCGGCCCGTTCAAACTCTTCATGTCAACCGTGCTCCTCATACAACTAGCTCTTGTTGAGTAATTTTGAAACATAGTAGAGTGGACGTGTAATTGACTTTTGATCCAAATGAAAATTAAATTTGGTTAGAATGAACCTTTTGTTGATTTATTCTAAGAATCAGAGTTGTAGAGTGAAAAACTCATAAGTTGTGCCCGTTCAAACTCCTTCTGTCAACCGTGCTCCTCATACAACTAGCTCTTGTTGAGCAATTTTAAAACATAGTAGAGTGAACGTGTAATTGACTTTTGATCCAAATAAAGCTCACATTTGGTTACAATGAACCTTTTGTGGATTTATTTCAAGAATCAGAGTTGTAGAGTGAAAAACTCATAAGTTGTACCCGTTCAAACTCCTGCTGTCAACCGTGCTCCTCATACAACTAGCTCTTGTTGAGCAATTTTAAAACATAGTAGAGTGGACGTTTAATTGACTTTTGATCCATATGAAAGTCAAATTTGGTTACAATGAACCATTTGTTGAATTTTTTTCAAGAATCAGAATTGTAGAGTGAAAAACTCATAAGTTGTGCCCGTTCAAACTCCTTCTGTCAACCGTGCTCCTCATACAACTAGCTCTTGCTGAGCAATTTTAAAACATAGTAGAGTGAACGTGTAATTGACTTTTGATCCAAATGGAAATTAAGTTTGGTTACAATGAACCTTTTGTTGAATTTTTTTCAAGAATCAGAATTGTAGAGTGAAAAACTCATAAGTTGTGCCCGTTCAAACTCCTTCTGTCAACCGTGCTCCTCATACAACTAGCTCTTGTTGAGCAATTTTAAAACATAGTAGAGTGAACGTGTAATTGACTTTTGATCCAAATAAAGCTCACATTTGGTTACAATGAACCTTTTGTGGATTTATTTCAAGAATCAGAGTTGTAGAGTGAAAAACTCATAAGTTGTACCCGTTCAAACTCCTGCTGTCAACCGTGCTCCTCATACAACTAGCTCTTGTTGAGCAATTTCAAAACATAGTAGAGTGGACGTTTAATTGACTTTTGATCCATATGAAAGTCAAATTTGGTTACAATGAACCTTTTGTTGAATTTTTTTCAAGAATCAGAATTGTAGAGTGAAAAACTCATAAGTTGTGCCCGTTCAAACTCCTTCTGTCAACCGTGCTCCTCATACAACTAGCTCTTGTTGAGCAATTTTAAAACATAGTAGAGTGAACGTGTAATTGACTTTTGATCCAAATGGAAATTAAGTTTGGTTACAATGAACCTTTTGTTGAATTTTTTTCAAGAATCAGAATTGTAGAGTGAAAAACTAATAGGTTGTGCTCGTTCAAACTATTTCTGTCAACCATGCTTCTCATACAACTAGCTCTTGTTGAGCAATTTTGAAACATAGTAGAGAGGACGTGTTATTGACTTTTGATCCAAATGAAGATTAAATTTGGTTACCATGAACCTTTTGTTGATTTATTCCAGGAATCAGAGTTGTAGAGTGAAAAACTCATAGGTTCGGCCCGTTCAAACTCTTCATGTCAACCGTGCTCCTCATACAACTAGCTCTTGTTGAGTAATTTTGAAACATAGTAGAGTGGACGTGTAATTGACTTTTGATCCAAATGAAAATTAAATTTGGTTAGAATGAACCTTTTGTTGATTTATTCCAAGAATCAGAGTTGTAGAGTGAAAAACTCATAAGTTGTGCCCGTTCAAACTCCTTCTGTCAACCGTGCTCCTCATACAACTAGCTCTTGTTGAGCAATTTTAAAACATAGTAGAGTGAACGTGTAATTGACTTTTGATCCAAATAAAGCTCACATTTGGTTACAATGAACCTTTTGTGGATTTATTTCAAGAATCAGAGTTGTAGAGTGAAAAACTCATAAGTTGTACCCGTTCAAACTCCTGCTGTCAACCGTGCTCCTCATACAACTAGCTCTTGTTGAGCAATTTTAAAACATAGTAGAGTGGACGTTTAATTGACTTTTGATCCATATGAAAGTCAAATTTGGTTACAATGAACCTTTTGTTGAATTTTTTTCAAGAATCAGAATTGTAGAGTCTAAAACTCATAAGTTGTGCCCGTTCAAACTCCTTCTGTCAACCGTGCTCCTCATACAACTAGCTCTTGTTGAGCAATTTTAAAACATAGTAGAGTGAACGTGTAATTGACTTTTGATCCAAATGGAAATTAAGTTTGGTTACAATGAACCTTTTGTTGAATTTTTTTCAAGAATCAGAATTGTAGAGTGAAAAACTCATAAGTTGTGCCCGTTCAAACTCCTTCTGTCAACCGTGCTCCTCATACAACTAGCTCTTGTTGAGCAATTTTAAAACATAGTAGAGTGAACGTGTAATTGACTTTTGATCCAAATAAAGCTCACATTTGGTTACAATGAACCTTTTGTGGATTTATTTCAAGAATCAGAGTTGTAGAGTGAAAAACTCATAAGTTGTACCCGTTCAAACTCCTGCTGTCAACCGTGCTCCTCATACATACAACTAGCTCTTGTTGAGCAATTTTAAAACATAGTAGAGTGGACGTTTAATTGACTTTTGATCCATATGAAAGTCAAATTTGGTTACAATGAACCTTTTGTTGAATTTTTTTCAAGAATCAGAATTGTAGAGTGAAAAACTCATAAGTTGTGCCCGTTCAAACTCCTTCTGTCAACCATGCTTTTCATACAACTAGCTCTTGTTGAGCAATTTTGAAACTAGTAGAGAGGACGTGTAATTGACTTTTGATCCAAATAAAGATTAAATTGGTTACAATGAACCTTTTGTTGATTTATCCAAGAATCAGAATTGTAGAGTGAAAAACTCATAAGTTGTGCCCGTTCAAACTCCTTCTGTCAACCGTGCTCCTCATACAACTAGCTCTTGTTGAGCAATTTTAAACATAGTAGAGTGAACGTGTAATTTACTTTTGATCCAAATAAAGCTCACATTTGGTTACAATGAACCTTTTGTGGATTTATTTCAAGAATCAGAGTTGTAGAGTGAAAAACTCATAAGTTGTACCCGTTCAAACTCCTGCTGTCAACCGTGCTCCTCATACAACTAGCTCTTGTTGAGCAATTTCAAAACATAGTAGAGTGGACGTTTAATTGACTTTTGATCCATATGAAAGTCAAATTTGGTTACAATGAACCTTTTGTTGAATTTTTTTCAAGAATCAGAATTGTAGAGTGAAAAACTCATAAGTTGTGCCCGTTCAAACTCCTTCTGTCAACCGTGCTCCTCATACAACTAGCTCTTGTTGAGCAATTTTAAAACATAGTAGAGTGAACGTGTAATTGACTTTTGATCCAAATGGAAATTAAGTTTGGTTACAATGAACCTTTTGTTGAATTTTTTTCAAGAATCAGAATTGTAGAGTGAAAAACTAATAGGTTGTGCTCGTTCAAACTATTTCTGTCAACCATGCTTCTCATACAACTAGCTCTTGTTGAGCAATTTTGAAACATAGTAGAGAGGACGTGTTATTGACTTTTGATCCAAATGAAGATTAAATTTGGTTACCATGAACCTTTTGTTGATTTATTCCAGGAATCAGAGTTGTAGAGTGAAAAACTCATAGGTTCGGCCCGTTCAAACTCCTTCTGTCAACCGTGCTCCTCATACAACTAGCTCTTGTTGAGCAATTTTAAAACATAGTAGAGTGAACGTGTAATTGACTTTTGATCCAAATAAAGCTCACATTTGGTTACAATGAACCTTTTGTGGATTTATTTCAAGAATCAGAGTTGTAGAGTGAAAAACTCATAAGTTGTACCCGTTCAAACTCCTGCTGTCAACCGTGCTCCTCATACAACTAGCTCTTGTTGAGCAATTTTAAAACATAGTAGAGTGGACGTTTAATTGACTTTTGATCCATATGAAAGTCAAATTTGGTTACAATGAACCTTTTGTTGAATTTTTTTCAAGAATCAGAATTGTAGAGTGAAAAACTCATAAGTTGTGCCCGTTCAAACTCCTTCTGTCAACCGTGCTCCTCATACAACTAGCTCTTGTTGAGCAATTTTAAAACATAGTAGAGTGAACGTGTAATTGACTTTTGATCCAAATGGAAATTAAGTTTGGTTACAATGAACCTTTTGTTGAATTTTTTTCAAGAATCAGAATTGTAGAGTGAAAAACTAATAAGTTGTGTCCGTTCAAACTATTTCTGTCAACCATGCTTTTCATACAACTAGCTCTTGTTGAGCAATTTTGAAACATAGTAGAGAGGACGTGTAATTGACTTTTGATCCAAATAAAGATTAAATTTGGTTACAATGAACCTTTTGTTGATTTATTCCAAGAATCAGAGTTGTAGAGTAAAAAACTAATAAGTTGTGCTCGTTCAAACTATTTCTGTCAACCATGCTTCTCATACAACTAGCTCTTGTTGAGCAATTTTGAAACATAGTAGAGAGGACGTGTTATTGACTTTTGATCCAAATGAAGATTAAATTTGGTTACCATGAACCTTTTGTTGATTTATTCCAGGAATCAGAGTTGTAGAGTGAAAAACTCATAGGTTCGGCCCGTTCAAACTCTTCATGTCAACCGTGCTCCTCATACAACTAGCTCTTGTTGAGTAATTTTGAAACATAGTAGAGTGGACGTGTAATTGACTTTTGATCCAAATGAAAATTAAATTTGGTTAGAATGAACCTTTTGTTGATTTATTCTAAGAATCAGAGTTGTAGAGTGAAAAACTCATAAGTTGTGCCCGTTCAAACTCCTTCTGTCAACCGTGCTCCTCATACAACTAGCTCTTGTTGAGCAATTTTAAAACATAGTAGAGTGAACGTGTAATTGACTTTTGATCCAAATAAAGCTCACATTTGGTTACAATGAACCTTTTGTGGATTTATTTCAAGAATCAGAGTTGTAGAGTGAAAAACTCATAAGTTGTACCCGTTCAAACTCCTGCTGTCAACCGTGCTCCTCATACAACTAGCTCTTGTTGAGCAATTTTAAAACATAGTAGAGTGGACGTTTAATTGACTTTTGATCCATATGAAAGTCAAATTTGGTTACAATGAACCATTTGTTGAATTTTTTTCAAGAATCAGAATTGTAGAGTGAAAAACTCATAAGTTGTGCCCGTTCAAACTCCTTCTGTCAACCGTGCTCCTCATACAACTAGCTCTTGCTGAGCAATTTTAAAACATAGTAGAGTGAACGTGTAATTGACTTTTGATCCAAATGGAAATTAAGTTTGGTTACAATGAACCTTTTGTTGAATTTTTTTCAAGAATCAGAATTGTAGAGTGAAAAACTCATAAGTTGTGCCCGTTCAAACTCCTTCTGTCAACCGTGCTCCTCATACAACTAGCTCTTGTTGAGCAATTTTAAAACATAGTAGAGTGAACGTGTAATTGACTTTTGATCCAAATAAAGCTCACATTTGGTTACAATGAACCTTTTGTGGATTTATTTCAAGAATCAGAGTTGTAGAGTGAAAAACTCATAAGTTGTACCCGTTCAAACTCCTGCTGTCAACCGTGCTCCTCATACAACTAGCTCTTGTTGAGCAATTTCAAAACATAGTAGAGTGGACGTTTAATTGACTTTTGATCCATATGAAAGTCAAATTTGGTTACAATGAACCTTTTGTTGAATTTTTTTCAAGAATCAGAATTGTAGAGTGAAAAACTCATAAGTTGTGCCCGTTCAAACTCCTTCTGTCAACCGTGCTCCTCATACAACTAGCTCTTGTTGAGCAATTTTAAAACATAGTAGAGTGAACGTGTAATTGACTTTTGATCCAAATGGAAATTAAGTTTGGTTACAATGAACCTTTTGTTGAATTTTTTTCAAGAATCAGAATTGTAGAGTGAAAAACTAATAGGTTGTGCTCGTTCAAACTATTTCTGTCAACCATGCTTCTCATACAACTAGCTCTTGTTGAGCAATTTTGAAACATAGTAGAGAGGACGTGTTATTGACTTTTGATCCAAATGAAGATTAAATTTGGTTACCATGAACCTTTTGTTGATTTATTCCAGGAATAAGAGTTGTAGAGTGAAAAACTCATAGGTTCGGCCCGTTCAAACTCTTCATGTCAACCGTGCTCCTCATACAACTAGCTCTTGTTGAGTAATTTTGAAACATAGTAGAGTGGACGTGTAATTGACTTTTGATCCAAATGAAAATTAAATTTGGTTAGAATGAACCTTTTGTTGATTTATTCCAAGAATCAGAGTTGTAGAGTGAAAAACTCATAAGTTGTGCCCGTTCAAACTCCTTCTGTCAACCGTGCTCCTCATACAACTAGCTCTTGTTGAGCAATTTTAAAACATAGTAGAGTGAACGTGTAATTGACTTTTGATCCAAATAAAGCTCACATTTGGTTACAATGAACCTTTTGTGGATTTATTTCAAGAATCAGAGTTGTAGAGTGAAAAACTCATAAGTTGTACCCGTTCAAACTCCTGCTGTCAACCGTGCTCCTCATACAACTAGCTCTTGTTGAGCAATTTTAAAACATAGTAGAGTGGACGTTTAATTGACTTTTGATCCATATGAAAGTCAAATTTGGTTACAATGAACCTTTTGTTGAATTTTTTTCAAGAATCAGAATTGTAGAGTCTAAAACTCATAAGTTGTGCCCGTTCAAACTCCTTCTGTCAACCGTGCTCCTCATACAACTAGCTCTTGTTGAGCAATTTTAAAACATAGTAGAGTGAACGTGTAATTGACTTTTGATCCAAATGGAAATTAAGTTTGGTTACAATGAACCTTTTGTTGAATTTTTTTCAAGAATCAGAATTGTAGAGTGAAAAACTCATAAGTTGTGCCCGTTCAAACTCCTTCTGTCAACCGTGCTCCTCATACAACTAGCTCTTGTTGAGCAATTTTAAAACATAGTAGAGTGAACGTGTAATTGACTTTTGATCCAAATAAAGCTCACATTTGGTTACAATGAACCTTTTGTGGATTTATTTCAAGAATCAGAGTTGTAGAGTGAAAAACTCATAAGTTGTACCCGTTCAAACTCCTGCTGTCAACCGTGCTCCTCATACAACTAGCTCTTGTTGAGCAATTTTAAAACATAGTAGAGTGGACGTTTAATTGACTTTTGATCCATATGAAAGTCAAATTTGGTTACAATGAACCTTTTGTTGAATTTTTTTCAAGAATCAGAATTGTAGAGTGAAAAACTCATAAGTTGTGCCCGTTCAAACTCCTTCTGTCAACCATGCTTTTCATACAACTAGCTCTTGTTGAGCAATTTTGAAACATAGTAGAGAGGACGTGTAATTGACTTTTGATCCAAATAAAGATTAAATTTGGTTACAATGAACCTTTTGTTGATTTATTCCAAGAATCAGAATTGTAGAGTGAAAAACTCATAAGTTGTGCCCGTTCAAACTCCTTCTGTCAACCGTGCTCCTCATACAACTAGCTCTTGTTGAGCAATTTTAAAACATAGTAGAGTGAACGTGTAATTTACTTTTGATCCAGATAAAGCTCACATTTGGTTACAATGAACCTTTTGTGGATTTATTTCAAGAATCAGAGTTGTAGAGTGAAAAACTCATAAGTTGTACCCGTTCAAACTCCTGCTGTCAACCGTGCTCCTCATACAACTAGCTCTTGTTGAGCAATTTCAAAACATAGTAGAGTGGACGTTTAATTGACTTTTGATCCATATGAAAGTCAAATTTGGTTACAATGAACCTTTTGTTGAATTTTTTTCAAGAATCAGAATTGTAGAGTGAAAAACTCATAAGTTGTGCCCGTTCAAACTCCTTCTGTCAACCGTGCTCCTCATACAACTAGCTCTTGTTGAGCAATTTTAAAACATAGTAGAGTGAACGTGTAATTGACTTTTGATCCAAATGGAAATTAAGTTTGGTTACAATGAACCTTTTGTTGAATTTTTTTCAAGAATCAGAATTGTAGAGTGAAAAACTAATAGGTTGTGCTCGTTCAAACTATTTCTGTCAACCATGCTTCTCATACAACTAGCTCTTGTTGAGCAATTTTGAAACATAGTAGAGAGGACGTGTTATTGACTTTTGATCCAAATGAAGATTAAATTTGGTTACCATGAACCTTTTGTTGATTTATTCCAGGAATCAGAGTTGTAGAGTGAAAAACTCATAGGTTCGGCCCGTTCAAACTCTTCATGTCAACCGTGCTCCTCATACAACTAGCTCTTGTTGAGTAATTTTGAAACATAGTAGAGTGGACGTGTAATTGACTTTTGATCCAAATGAAAATTAAATTTGGTTAGAATGAACCTTTTGTTGATTTATTCCAAGAATCAGAATTGTAGAGTGAAAAACTCATAAGTTGTGCCCGTTCAAACTCCTTCTGTCAACCGTGCTCCTCATACAACTAGCTCTTGTTGAGTAATTTTGAAACATAGTAGAGTGGACGTTTAATTGACTTTTGATCCATATGAAAGTCAAATTTGGTTACAATGAACCTTTTGTTGAATTTTTTTCAAGAATCAGAATTGTAGAGTGAAAAACTCATAAGTTGTGCCCGTTCAAACTCCTTCTGTCAACCGTGCTCCTCATACAACTAGCTCTTGTTGAGCAATTTTAAAACATAGTAGAGTGAACGTGTAATTGACTTTTGATCCAAATGGAAATTAAGTTTGGTTACAATGAACCTTTTGTTGAATTTTTTTCAAGAATCAGAATTGTAGAGTGAAAAACTAATAGGTTGTGCTCGTTCAAACTATTTCTGTCAACCATGCTTCTCATACAACTAGCTCTTGTTGAGCAATTTTGAAACATAGTAGAGAGGACGTGTTATTGACTTTTGATCCAAATGAAGATTAAATTTGGTTACCATGAACCTTTTGTTGATTTATTCCAGGAATCAGAGTTGTAGAGTGAAAAACTCATAGGTTCGGCCCGTTCAAACTCTTCATGTCAACCGTGCTCCTCATACAACTAGCTCTTGTTGAGTAATTTTGAAACATAGTAGAGTGGACGTGTAATTGACTTTTGATCCAAATGAAAATTAAATTTGGTTAGAATGAACCTTTTTTGATTTATTCCAAGAATCAGAATTGTAGAGTGAAAAACTCATAAGTTGTGCCCGTTCAAACTCCTTCTGTCAACCGTGCTCCTCATACAACTAGCTCTTGCTGAGCAATTTTAAAACATAGTAGAGTGAACGTGTAATTGACTTTTGATCCAAATGGAAATTAAGTTTGGTTACAATGAACCTTTTGTTGAATTTTTTTCAAGAATCAGAATTGTAGAGTGAAAAACTCATAAGTTGTGCCCGTTCAAACTCCTTCTGTCAACCGTGCTCCTCATACAACTAGCTCTTGTTGAGCAATTTTAAAACATAGTAGAGTGAACGTGTAATTGACTTTTGATCCAAATAAAGCTCACATTTGGTTACAATGAACCTTTTGTGGATTTATTTCAAGAATCAGAGTTGTAGAGTGAAAAACTCATAAGTTGTACCCGTTCAAACTCCTGCTGTCAACCGTGCTCCTCATACAACTAGCTCTTGTTGAGCAATTTCAAAACATAGTAGAGTGGACGTTTAATTGACTTTTGATCCATATGAAAGTCAAATTTGGTTACAATGAACCTTTTGTTGAATTTTTTTCAAGAATCAGAATTGTAGAGTGAAAAACTCATAAGTTGTGCCCGTTCAAACTCCTTCTGTCAACCGTGCTCCTCATACAACTAGCTCTTGTTGAGCAATTTTAAAACATAGTAGAGTGAACGTGTAATTGACTTTTGATCCAAATGGAAATTAAGTTTGGTTACAATGAACCTTTTGTTGAATTTTTTCCAAGAATCAGAATTGTAGAGTGAAAAACTAATAGGTTGTGCTCGTTCAAACTATTTCTGTCAACCATGCTTCTCATACAACTAGCTCTTGTTGAGCAATTTTGAAACATAGTAGAGAGGACGTGTTATTGACTTTTGATCCAAATGAAGATTAAATTTGGTTACCATGAACCTTTTGTTGATTTATTCCAGGAATCAGAGTTGTAGAGTGAAAAACTCATAGGTTCGGCCCGTTCAAACTCTTCATGTCAACCGTGCTCCTCATACAACTAGCTCTTGTTGAGTAATTTTGAAACATAGTAGAGTGGACGTGTAATTGACTTTTGATCCAAATGAAAATTAAATTTGGTTAGAATGAACCTTTTGTTGATTTATTCCAAGAATCAGAGTTGTAGAGTGAAAAACTCATAAGTTGTGCCCGTTCAAACTCCTTCTGTCAACCGTGCTCCTCATACAACTAGCTCTTGTTGAGCAATTTTAAAACATAGTAGAGTGAACGTGTAATTGACTTTTGATCCAAATAAAGCTCACATTTGGTTACAATGAACCTTTTGTGGATTTATTTCAAGAATCAGAGTTGTAGAGTGAAAAACTCATAAGTTGTACCCGTTCAAACTCCTGCTGTCAACCGTGCTCCTCATACAACTAGCTCTTGTTGAGCAATTTTAAAACATAGTAGAGTGGACGTTTAATTGACTTTTGATCCATATGAAAGTCAAATTTGGTTACAATGAACCTTTTGTTGAATTTTTTTCAAGAATCAGAATTGTAGAGTCTAAAACTCATAAGTTGTGCCCGTTCAAACTCCTTCTGTCAACCGTGCTCCTCATACAACTAGCTCTTGTTGAGCAATTTTAAAACATAGTAGAGTGAACGTGTAATTGACTTTTGATCCAAATGGAAATTAAGTTTGGTTACAATGAACCTTTTGTTGAATTTTTTTCAAGAATCAGAATTGTAGAGTGAAAAACTCATAAGTTGTGCCCGTTCAAACTCCTTCTGTCAACCGTGCTCCTCATACAACTAGCTCTTGTTGAGCAATTTTAAAACATAGTAGAGTGAACGTGTAATTGACTTTTGATCCAAATAAAGCTCACATTTGGTTACAATGAACCTTTTGTGGATTTATTTCAAGAATCAGAGTTGTAGAGTGAAAAACTCATAAGTTGTACCCGTTCAAACTCCTGCTGTCAACCGTGCTCCTCATACAACTAGCTCTTGTTGAGCAATTTTAAAACATAGTAGAGTGAACGTGTAATTGACTTTTGATCCAAATGGAAATTAAGTTTGGTTACAATGAACCTTTTGTTGAATTTTTTTCAAGAATCAGAATTGTAGAGTGAAAAACTCATAAGTTGTGCCCGTTCAAACTCCTTCTGTCAACCGTGCTCCTCATACAACTAGCTCTTGTTGAGCAATTTTAAAACATAGTAGAGTGAACGTGTAATTGACTTTTGATCCAAATGGAAATTAAGTTTGGTTACAATGAACCTTTTGTTGAATTTTTTTCAAGAATCAGAATTGTAGAGTGAAAAACTAATAGGTTGTGCTCGTTCAAACTATTTCTGTCAACCATGCTTCTCATACAACTAGCTCTTGTTGAGCAATTTTGAAACATAGTAGAGAGGACGTGTTATTGACTTTTGATCCAAATGAAGATTAAATTTGGTTACCATGAACCTTTTGTTGATTTATTCCAGGAATCAGAGTTGTAGAGTGAAAAACTCATAGGTTCGGCCCGTTCAAACTCTTCATGTCAACCGTGCTCCTCATACAACTAGCTCTTGTTGAGTAATTTTGAAACATAGTAGAGTGGACGTGTAATTGACTTTTGATCCAAATGAAAATTAAATTTGGTTAGAATGAACCTTTTGTTGATTTATTCCAAGAATCAGAATTGTAGAGTGAAAAACTCATAAGTTGTGCCCGTTCAAACTCCTTCTGTCAACCGTGCTCCTCATACAACTAGCTCTTGTTGAGTAATTTTGAAACATAGTAGAGTGGACGTTTAATTGACTTTTGATCCATATGAAAGTCAAATTTGGTTACAATGAACCTTTTGTTGAATTTTTTTCAAGAATCAGAATTGTAGAGTGAAAAACTCATAAGTTGTGCCCGTTCAAACTCCTTCTGTCAACCGTGCTCCTCATACAACTAGCTCTTGTTGAGCAATTTTAAACATAGTAGAGTGAACGTGTAATTGACTTTTGATCCAAATGGAAATTAAGTTTGGTTACAATGAACCTTTTGTTGAATTTTTTTCAAGAATCAGAATTGTAGAGTGAAAAACTAATAGGTTGTGCTCGTTCAAACTATTTCTGTCAACCATGCTTCTCATACAACTAGCTCTTGTTGAGCAATTTTGAAACATAGTAGAGAGGACGTGTTATTGACTTTTGATCCAAATGAAGATTAAATTTGGTTACCATGAACCTTTTGTTGATTTATTCCAGGAATCAGAGTTGTAGAGTGAAAAACTCATAGGTTCGGCCCGTTCAAACTCTTCATGTCAACCGTGCTCCTCATACAACTAGCTCTTGTTGAGTAATTTTGAAACATAGTAGAGTGGACGTGTAATTGACTTTTGATCCAAATGAAAATTAAATTTGGTTAGAATGAACCTTTTGTTAATTTATTCCAAGAATCAGAATTGTAGAGTGAAAAACTCATAAGTTGTGCCCGTTCAAACTCCTTCTGTCAACCGTGCTCCTCATACAACTAGCTCTTGCTGAGCAATTTTAAAACATAGTAGAGTGAACGTGTAATTGACTTTTGATCCAAATGGAAATTAAGTTTGGTTACAATGAACCTTTTGTTGAATTTTTTTCAAGAATCAGAATTGTAGAGTGAAAAACTCATAAGTTGTGCCCGTTCAAACTCCTTCTGTCAACCGTGCTCCTCATACAACTAGCTCTTGTTGAGCAATTTTAAAACATAGTAGAGTGAACGTGTAATTGACTTTTGATCCAAATAAAGCTCACATTTGGTTACAATGAACCTTTTGTGGATTTATTTCAAGAATCAGAGTTGTAGAGTGAAAAACTCATAAGTTGTACCCGTTCAAACTCCTGCTGTCAACCGTGCTCCTCATACAACTAGCTCTTGTTGAGCAATTTCAAAACATAGTAGAGTGGACGTTTAATTGACTTTTGATCCATATGAAAGTCAAATTTGGTTACAATGAACCTTTTGTTGAATTTTTTTCAAGAATCAGAATTGTAGAGTGAAAAACTCATAAGTTGTGCCCGTTCAAACTCCTTCTGTCAACCGTGCTCCTCATACAACTAGCTCTTGTTGAGCAATTTTAAAACATAGTAGAGTGAACGTGTAATTGACTTTTGATCCAAATGGAAATTAAGTTTGGTTACAATGAACCTTTTGTTGAATTTTTTCCAAGAATCAGAATTGTAGAGTGAAAAACTAATAGGTTGTGCTCGTTCAAACTATTTCTGTCAACCATGCTTCTCATACAACTAGCTCTTGTTGAGCAATTTTGAAACATAGTAGAGAGGACGTGTTATTGACTTTTGATCCAAATGAAGATTAAATTTGGTTACCATGAACCTTTTGTTGATTTATTCCAGGAATCAGAGTTGTAGAGTGAAAAACTCATAGGTTCGGCCCGTTCAAACTCTTCATGTCAACCGTGCTCCTCATACAACTAGCTCTTGTTGAGTAATTTTGAAACATAGTAGAGTGGACGTGTAATTGACTTTTGATCCAAATGAAAATTAAATTTGGTTAGAATGAACCTTTTGTTGATTTATTCCAAGAATCAGAGTTGTAGAGTGAAAAACTCATAAGTTGTGCCCGTTCAAACTCCTTCTGTCAACCGTGCTCCTCATACAACTAGCTCTTGTTGAGCAATTTTAAAACATAGTAGAGTGAACGTGTAATTGACTTTTGATCCAAATAAAGCTCACATTTGGTTACAATGAACCTTTTGTGGATTTATTTCAAGAATCAGAGTTGTAGAGTGAAAAACTCATAAGTTGTACCCGTTCAAACTCCTGCTGTCAACCGTGCTCCTCATACAACTAGCTCTTGTTGAGCAATTTTAAAACATAGTAGAGTGGACGTTTAATTGACTTTTGATCCATATGAAAGTCAAATTTGGTTACAATGAACCTTTTGTTGAATTTTTTTCAAGAATCAGAATTGTAGAGTCTAAAACTCATAAGTTGTGCCCGTTCAAACTCCTTCTGTCAACCGTGCTCCTCATACAACTAGCTCTTGTTGAGCAATTTTAAAACATAGTAGAGTGAACGTGTAATTGACTTTTGATCCAAATGGAAATTAAGTTTGGTTACAATGAACCTTTTGTTGAATTTTTTTCAAGAATCAGAATTGTAGAGTGAAAAACTCATAAGTTGTGCCCGTTCAAACTCCTTCTGTCAACCGTGCTCCTCATACAACTAGCTCTTGTTGAGCAATTTTAAAACATAGTAGAGTGAACGTGTAATTGACTTTTGATCCAAATAAAGCTCACATTTGGTTACAATGAACCTTTTGTGGATTTATTTCAAGAATCAGAGTTGTAGAGTGAAAAACTCATAAGTTGTACCCGTTCAAACTCCTGCTGTCAACCGTGCTCCTCATACAACTAGCTCTTGTTGAGCAATTTTAAAACATAGTAGAGTGGACGTTTAATTGACTTTTGATCCATATGAAAATCAAATTTGGTTACAATGAACCTTTTGTTGAATTTTTTTCAAGAATCAGAATTGTAGAGTGAAAAACTCATAAGTTGTGCCCGTTCAAACTCCTTCTGTCAACCATGCTTTTCATACAACTAGCTCTTGTTGAGCAATTTTGAAACATAGTAGAGAGGACGTGTAATTGACTTTTGATCCAAATAAAGATTAAATTTGGTTACAATGAACCTTTTGTTGATTTATTCCAAGAATCAGAATTGTAGAGTGAAAAACTCATAAGTTGTGCCCGTTCAAACTCCTTCTGTCAACCGTGCTCCTCATACAACTAGCTCTTGTTGAGCAATTTTAAAACATAGTAGAGTGAACGTGTAATTGACTTTTGATCCAAATAAAGCTCACATTTGGTTACAATGAACCTTTTGTGGATTTATTTCAAGAATCAGAGTTGTAGAGTGAAAAACTCATAAGTTGTACCCGTTCAAACTCCTGCTGTCAACCGTGCTCCTCATACAACTAGCTCTTGTTGAGCAATTTCAAAACATAGTAGAGTGGACGTTTAATTGACTTTTGATCCATATGAAAGTCAAATTTGGTTACAATGAACCTTTTGTTGAATTTTTTTCAAGAATCAGAATTGTAGAGTGAAAAACTCATAAGTTGTGCCCGTTCAAACTCCTTCTGTCAACCGTGCTCCTCATACAACTAGCTCTTGTTGAGCAATTTTAAAACATAGTAGAGTGAACGTGTAATTGACTTTTGATCCAAATGGAAATTAAGTTTGGTTACAATGAACCTTTTGTTGAATTTTTTCCAAGAATCAGAATTGTAGAGTGAAAAACTAATAGGTTGTGCTCGTTCAAACTATTTCTGTCAACCATGCTTCTCATACAACTAGCTCTTGTTGAGCAATTTTGAAACATAGTAGAGAGGACGTGTTATTGACTTTTGATCCAAATGAAGATTAAATTTGGTTACCATGAACCTTTTGTTGATTTATTCCAGGAATCAGAGTTGTAGAGTGAAAAACTCATAGGTTCGGCCCGTTCAAACTCTTCATGTCAACCGTGCTCCTCATACAACTAGCTCTTGTTGAGTAATTTTGAAACATAGTAGAGTGGACGTGTAATTGACTTTTGATCCAAATGAAAATTAAATTTGGTTAGAATGAACCTTTTGTTGATTTATTCCAAGAATCAGAGTTGTAGAGTGAAAAACTCATAAGTTGTGCCCGTTCAAACTCCTTCTGTCAACCGTGCTCCTCATACAACTAGCTCTTGTTGAGCAATTTTAAAACATAGTAGAGTGAACGTGTAATTGACTTTTGATCCAAATAAAGCTCACATTTGGTTACAATGAACCTTTTGTGGATTTATTTCAAGAATCAGAGTTGTAGAGTGAAAAACTCATAAGTTGTACCCGTTCAAACTCCTGCTGTCAACCGTGCTCCTCATACAACTAGCTCTTGTTGAGCAATTTTAAAACATAGTAGAGTGGACGTTTAATTGACTTTTGATCCATATGAAAGTCAAATTTGGTTACAATGAACCTTTTGTTGAATTTTTTTCAAGAATCAGAATTGTAGAGTCTAAAACTCATAAGTTGTGCCCGTTCAAACTCCTTCTGTCAACCGTGCTCCTCATACAACTAGCTCTTGTTGAGCAATTTTAAAACATAGTAGAGTGAACGTGTAATTGACTTTTGATCCAAATGGAAATTAAGTTTGGTTACAATGAACCTTTTGTTGAATTTTTTTCAAGAATCAGAATTGTAGAGTGAAAAACTCATAAGTTGTGCCCGTTCAAACTCCTTCTGTCAACCGTGCTCCTCATACAACTAGCTCTTGTTGAGCAATTTTAAAACATAGTAGAGTGAACGTGTAATTGACTTTTGATCCAAATAAAGCTCACATTTGGTTACAATGAACCTTTTGTGGATTTATTTCAAGAATCAGAGTTGTAGAGTGAAAAACTCATAAGTTGTACCCGTTCAAACTCCTGCTGTCAACCGTGCTCCTCATACAACTAGCTCTTGTTGAGCAATTTTAAAACATAGTAGAGTGGACGTTTAATTGACTTTTGATCCATATGAAAGTCAAATTTGGTTACAATGAACCTTTTGTTGAATTTTTTTCAAGAATCAGAATTGTAGAGTGAAAAACTCATAAGTTGTGCCCGTTCAAACTCCTTCTGTCAACCATGCTTTTCATACAACTAGCTCTTGTTGAGCAATTTTGAAACATAGTAGAGAGGACGTGTAATTGACTTTTGATCCAAATAAAGATTAAATTTGGTTACAATGAACCTTTTGTTGATTTATTCCAAGAATCAGAATTGTAGAGTGAAAAACTCATAAGTTGTGCCCGTTCAAACTCCTTCTGTCAACCGTGCTCCTCATACAACTAGCTCTTGTTGAGCAATTTTAAAACATAGTAGAGTGAACGTGTAATTGACTTTTGATCCAAATAAAGCTCACATTTGGTTACAATGAACCTTTTGTGGATTTATTTCAAGAATCAGAGTTGTAGAGTGAAAAACTCATAAGTTGTACCCGTTCAAACTCCTGCTGTCAACCGTGCTCCTCATACAACTAGCTCTTGTTGAGCAATTTCAAAACATAGTAGAGTGGACGTTTAATTGACTTTTGATCCATATGAAAGTCAAATTTGGTTACAATGAACCTTTTGTTGAATTTTTTTCAAGAATCAGAATTGTAGAGTGAAAAACTCATAAGTTGTGCCCGTTCAAACTCCTTCTGTCAACCGTGCTCCTCATACAACTAGCTCTTGTTGAGCAATTTTAAAACATAGTAGAGTGAACGTGTAATTGACTTTTGATCCAAATGGAAATTAAGTTTGGTTACAATGAACCTTTTGTTGAATTTTTTTCAAGAATCAGAATTGTAGAGTGAAAAACTAATAGGTTGTGCTCGTTCAAACTATTTCTGTCAACCATGCTTCTCATACAACTAGCTCTTGTTGAGCAATTTTGAAACATAGTAGAGAGGACGTGTTATTGACTTTTGATCCAAATGAAGATTAAATTTGGTTACCATGAACCTTTTGTTGATTTATTCCAGGAATCAGAGTTGTAGAGTGAAAAACTCATAGGTTCGGCCCGTTCAAACTCTTCATGTCAACCGTGCTCCTCATACAACTAGCTCTTGTTGAGTAATTTTGAAACATAGTAGAGTGGACGTGTAATTGACTTTTGATCCAAATGAAAATTAAATTTGGTTAGAATGAACCTTTTGTTGATTTATTCCAAGAATCAGAGTTGTAGAGTGAAAAACTCATAAGTTGTGCCCGTTCAAACTCCTTCTGTCAACCGTGCTCCTCATACAACTAGCTCTTGTTGAGCAATTTTAAAACATAGTAGAGTGAACGTGTAATTGACTTTTGATCCAAATAAAGCTCACATTTGGTTACAATGAACCTTTTGTGGATTTATTTCAAGAATCAGAGTTGTAGAGTGAAAAACTCATAAGTTGTACCCGTTCAAACTCCTGCTGTCAACCGTGCTCCTCATACAACTAGCTCTTGTTGAGCAATTTTAAAACATAGTAGAGTGGACGTTTAATTGACTTTTGATCCATATGAAAGTCAAATTTGGTTACAATGAACCTTTTGTTGAATTTTTTTCAAGAATCAGAATTGTAGAGTCTAAAACTCATAAGTTGTGCCCGTTCAAACTCCTTCTGTCAACCGTGCTCCTCATACAACTAGCTCTTGTTGAGCAATTTTAAAACATAGTAGAGTGAACGTGTAATTGACTTTTGATCCAAATGGAAATTAAGTTTGGTTACAATGAACCTTTTGTTGAATTTTTTTCAAGAATCAGAATTGTAGAGTGAAAAACTCATAAGTTGTGCCCGTTCAAACTCCTTCTGTCAACCGTGCTCCTCATACAACTAGCTCTTGTTGAGCAATTTTAAAACATAGTAGAGTGAACGTGTAATTGACTTTTGATCCAAATAAAGCTCACATTTGGTTACAATGAACCTTTTGTGGATTTATTTCAAGAATCAGAGTTGTAGAGTGAAAAACTCATAAGTTGTACCCGTTCAAACTCCTGCTGTCAACCGTGCTCCTCATACAACTAGCTCTTGTTGAGCAATTTTAAAACATAGTAGAGTGGACGTTTAATTGACTTTTGATCCATATGAAAGTCAAATTTGGTTACAATGAACCTTTTGTTGAATTTTTTTCAAGAATCAGAATTGTAGAGTGAAAAACTCATAAGTTGTGCCCGTTCAAACTCCTTCTGTCAACCATGCTTTTCATACAACTAGCTCTTGTTGAGCAATTTTGAAACATAGTAGAGAGGACGTGTAATTGACTTTTGATCCAAATAAAGATTAAATTTGGTTACAATGAACCTTTTGTTGATTTATTCCAAGAATCAGATATGTAGAGTGAAAAACTAATAAGTTGTGCCCGTTCAAACTATTTCTGTCAACCATGCTTTTCATACAACTAGCTCTTGTTGAGCAATTTTGAAACATAGTAGAGAGGACGTGTAATTGACTTTTGATCCAAATAAAGATTAAATTTGGTTACAATGAACCTTTTGTTGATTTATTCCAAGAATCGGAGTTGTAGAGTGAAAAACTCATAAGTTGTACCCGTTCAAACTCCTGCTGTCAACCGTGCTCCTCATACAACTAGCTCTTGTTGAGCAATTTTAAAACATAGTAGAGTGGACGTTTAATTGACTTTTGATCCATATGAAAGTCAAATTTGGTTACAATGAAGCTTTTGTTGAATTTTTTTCAAGAATCAGAATTGTAGAGTGAAAAACTCATAAGTTGTGCCCGTTCAAACTCCTTCTGTCAACCGTGCTCCTCATACAACTAGCTCTTGTTGAGCAATTTTAAAACATAGTAGAGTGAACGTGTAATTGACTTTTGATCCAAATGGAAATTAAGTTTGGTTACAATGAACCTTTTGTTGATTTTTTTTCAAGAATCAGAATTGTAGAGTGAAAAACTCATAAGTTGTGCCCGTTCAAACTCCTTCTGTCAACCGTGCTCCTCATACAACTAGCTCTTGTTGAGCAATTTTAAAACATAGTAGAGTGAACGTGTAATTGACTTTTGATCCAAATAAAGCTCACATTTGGTTACAATGAACCTTTTGTGGATTTATTTCAAGAATCAGAGTTGTAGAGTGAAAAACTCATAAGTTGTACCCGTTCAAACTCCTGCTGTCAACCGTGCTCCTCATACAACTAGCTCTTGTTGAGCAATTTTAAAACATAGTAGAGTGGACGTTTAATTGACTTTTGATCCATATGAAAGTCAAATTTGGTTACAATGAACCTTTTGTTGAATTTTTTTCAAGAATCAGAATTGTAGAGTTAAAAACTCATAAGTTGTGCCCGTTCAAACTCCTTCTGTCAACCATGCTTTTCATACAACTAGCTCTTGTTGAGCAATTTTGAAACATAGTAGAGAGGACGTGTAATTGACTTTTGATCCAAATAAAGATTAAATTTGGTTACAATGAACCTTTTGTTGATTTATTCCAAGAATCAGAGTTGTAGAGTGAAAAACTAATAAGTTGTGCCCGTTCAAACTATTTCTGTCAACCATGCTTTTCATACAACTAGCTCTTGTTGAGCAATTTTGAAACATAGTAGAGAGGACGTGTAATTGACTTTTGATCCAAATAAAGATTAAATTTGGTTACAATGAACCTTTTGTTGATTTATTCCAAGAATCGGAGTTGTAGAGTGAAAAACTAATAAGTTGTGCCCGTTCAAACTATTTCTGTCAACCATGCTTCTCATACAACTAGCTCTTGTTGAGCAATTTTGAAACATAGTAGAGAGGACGTGTTATTGACTTTTGATCCAAATGAAGATTAAATTTGGTTACCATGAACCTTTTGTTGATTTATTCCAGGAATCAGAGTTGTAGAATGAAAAACTCATATGTTCGGCCCGTTCAAACTCTTCATGTCAACCGTGCTCCTCATACAACTAGCTCTTGTTGAGTAATTTTGAAACATAGTAGAGTGGACGTGTAATTGACTTTTGATCCAAATGGGAATTAAATTTGGTTAGAATGAACCTTTTGTTGATTTATTCCAAGAATCAGAGTTGTAGAGTGAAAAACTCATAAGTTGTGCCCGTTCAAACTATTTCTGTCAACCATGCTTTTCATACAACTAGCTCTTGTTGAGCAATTTTGAAACATAGTAGAGAGGACGTGTTATTGACTTTTGATCCAAATGAAGATTAAATTTGGTTACCATGAACCTTTTGTTGATTTTATCCAGGAATCAGAGTTGTAGAGTGAAAAACTCATAGGTTCGGCCCGTTCAAACTCTTCATGTCAACCGTGCTCCTCATACAACTAGCTCTTGTTGAGTAATTTTGAAACATAGTAGAGTGGACGTGTAATTGACTTTTGATCCAAATGAAAATCAAATTTGGTTAGAATGAACCTTTTGTTGATTTATTCCAAGAATCAGAGTTGTAGAGTGAAAAACTCATAAGTTGTGCCCGTTCAAACTCCTTCTGTCAACCGTGCTCCTCATACAACTAGCTCTTGTTGAGCAATTTTAAAACATAGTAGAGTGAACGTGTAATTGACTTTTGATCCAAATAAAGCTCACATTTGGTTACAATGAGCCTTTTGTGGATTTATTTCAAGAATCAGAGTTGTAGAGTGAAAAACTCATAAGTTGTACCCGTTCAAACTCCTGCTGTCAACCGTGCTTTTCATACAACTAGCTCTTGTTGAGCAATTTAAAACATAGTAGAGTGGACGTTTAATTGACTTTTGATCCATATGAAAGTCAAATTTGGTTACAATGAACCTTTTGTTGAATTTTTTTCAAGAATCAGAATTGTAGAGTGAAAAACTCATAAGTTGTGCCCGTTCGAACTCCTTCTGTCAACCGTGCTCCTCATACAACTAGCTCTTGTTGAGCAATTTTAAAACATAGTAGAGTGAACGTGTAATTGACTTTTGATCCAAATGGAAATTAAGTTTGGTTACAATGAACCTTTTGTTGAATTTTTTTCAAGAATCAGAATTGTAGAGTGAAAAACTCATAAGTTGTGCCCGTTCAAACTCCTTCTGTCAACCATGCTTTTCATACAACTAGCTCTTGTTGAGCAATTTTGAAACATAGTAGAGAGGACGTGTAATTGACTTTTGATCCAAATAAAGATTAAATTTGGTTACAATGAACCTTTTGTTGATTTATTCCAAGAATCAGAGTTGTAGAGTGAAAAACTAATAAGTTGTGCCCGTTCAAACTATTTCTGTCAACCATGCTTTTCATACAACTAGCTCTTGTTGAGCAATTTTGAAACATAGTAGAGAGGACGTGTAATTGACTTTTGATCCAAATAAAGATTAAATTTGGTTACAATGCACCTTTTGTTGATTTATTCCAAGAATCAGAGTTGTAGAGTGAAAAACTAATAAGTTGTGCCCGTTCAAACTATTTCTGTCAACCATGCTTCTCATACAACTAGCTCTTGTTGAGCAATTTTGAAACATAGTAGAGAGGACGTGTTATTGACTTTTGATCCAAATGAAGATTAAATTTGGTTACCATGAACCTTTTGTTGATTTATTCCAGGAATCAGAGTTGTAGAATGAAAAACTCATATGTTCGGCCCGTTCAAACTCCTGCTGTCAACCGTGCTCCTCATACAACTAGCTCTTGTTGAGCAATTTTAAAACATAGTAGAGTGGACGTTTAATTGACTTTTGATCCATATGAAAGTCAAATTTGGTTACAATGAACCTTTTGTTGAATTTTTTTCAAGAATCAGAATTGTAGAGTGAAAAACTCATAAGTTGTGCCCGTTCAAACTCCTTCTGTCAACCATGCTTTTCATACAACTAGCTCTTGTTGAGCAATTTTGAAACATAGTAGAGAGGACGTGTAATTGACTTTTGATCCAAATAAAGATTAAATGTGGTTACAATGAACCTTTTGTTGATTTATTCCAAGAATCAGATATGTAGAGTGAAAAACTAATAAGTTGTGCCCGTTCAAACTATTTCTGTCAACCATGCTTTTCATACAACTAGCTCTTGTTGAGCAATTTTGAAACATAGTAGAGAGGACGTGTAATTGACTTTTGATCCAAATAAAGATTAA